>CAWUFW010015210.1:247500-372482 GCA_963921515.1 Calotriton arnoldi | reverse complement strand
TGTACTTCGTTCAGTTGCATGTGCTCCTAAAACACTACCCCCAGCAGTACCCCCTACACTACCCAAACACCACTGCACTACCATAAACCCTAAAACACTACCCCCAGCAGTACCCCTACACTACCCAAACACCATTGCACTACTCCTAAACCTAAAACACTACCCCCAGCACTACCCCTACACTACCCAAACACCACTGCACTACCCTAAACCCTAAACCACTACCCCCAGCATGACCCCCTACACTACCCAAACACCACTGCACTACCCTAAACCCTAAAACACTACCCCCAGCACGACCCCCTACACTTCCCAAACACCACTGCACTACCCTAAACCCTAAAACACTCCCCCAGCATGACTCCCTACACTACCCAAACACCACTGCACTACCCTAAACCCTAAATCTACCCCCAGCACGACCCCTACACTACCCAAACACCACTGCACTACCCTAAACCCTACATCTACCCCAGCACGACCCCCTACACTACCCAAACACCACTGCACTTCCCTAAACCCTAAACCCTAAAACACTACCCCCAGCACGACCCCCTACACTACACCAACACCACTGCACTACCCTAAACCTCAAAACACTACCCCAGCACGACCCCTACACTACCCAAACACCACTGCAGTACCCTAAACCCTAAAACACTACCCCCAGCACGACCCCTACACTACCCAAACACCACTGCACTACCCTAAACCCTAAAACACTACCCCCAGCATGACCCCTACACTGCCCTAAACCCTAAAACACTACCCCCAGCACGACCCCTACACTACCCAAACACCACTGCACTACCCTAAACCCTAGAAAAGTAACCACCACCCCATGCCCAATCCCCCTTACCTCTCACTCCTCGTGGTTCCTCTCTCCTCGTGGTTCCTGCTTCATGTCGTCTCTGAGGGGCGGTGCACGTCGTTGTGAGGAAACGGAACAGCCTCTGTTTCCTTACAACGACGTGGATCAATCTACATTTTTAGAACTCATGGTCATTTACCATACATACCTTTACAACAAAATTTGTTGTAATGGCATGCGTGGTAAATGACCATGCGTTCTAAAAAAATGCGTAGTAATGGCTTCGCGATGTACAACGCATGCGTGGTAATGCAGGCGTTGTAATGGTATCGCGAAGTAAAAAAGTCGTTGTAACGGCTGTTTACTGATCGAAGCTGGTCCCTGTTCTTCAGCGAGTCGTTTATTTGATAAATTAGGAGGAAGGAATGTGTTTTTTTACCGAAAAGTGCATTCCCGGCTGTTGTATTGTGAAAGTGTCCGCGTGGCCTGGTTTCACTTCCGGTGAGAGAGTGGAAGAGTCTGTTTGGCTCTAAAGGGATTCTGCTGTTGGACGGGGCCGGCGCGACACGTCATCAGAAAACACAGCTAATGGAAAGCGTTGTCCCCGAAGTGTGGAGCAGTGCCATGAGAGGTCAACGAGTGTGCGTCCCACCACAGTATGACCGTACCCGCGTGACCCATGTGCCGCCTCCAGTGTACGGAAGGCAGAAGCGGCATCCATCGCAGGTCCTCTTGAAGAGCGTTGTAGCACTAATTCTACATTTTGGAACTAGGGCATTTTAACCTTGTTTTTCCTGCCAGATACAAAGAGAAGATCCTGTGTTATTCAGTGCCCTCGTTACCTTTTCTGTGGGTAGTGGTGCTTGTCACTCGCTGCCCCGCCGGTGCACACGACTGGGCTCCCCACCTCGTGTGCCATCTGCAGGGCCTCTGCCCTCGGATCACTGGTTTTGGTTTCTGGAGTGGCAACATAAACAGTTGCTCCCAAAGGACTAGCCTGAACACTTAGGTGAATATCCCCTGCGCCAGCATTCCGCGGAAATTCTTTCCTAGCTCTCCCACGTCGACGACGATGTCATAATAGCACGGCTCCGCTCGCGACACCGTATGACGTCATAGGAGCCATAAGAGGACCTCGTCGGCGTGCTGACGTCCAGTTCCACCCATTTTTCTGTCCCACCGAGGTAAACAGGTGGACCGACACATTTTCACATGTATACAAAGTATACTAAATATATATATATATATATATATACAAATGCATAACCAATAAAGGCATAAAGAAATAGCAACAGATCAAGCATTTCTCACTATTAAAACATTAGCATGATTAAGACATATTAAAAACATTCATGCCAAACAGTAAAAGCATCTTTTTGGTAGAAACAGGTGGACAACGGGGAGGCGGGTGGGACAGTGAGGAATCCACAGGCAGATACTGTATCCACCAGAAAAGCGTTACCGAAGGTAAGTAACTTGCTCTTCTGATGGATACTTCTGCCTGTTGATTCCTCACCTTTGAATAGAATCCTCAAGCCGTACCTCACCCGGAGGAGGGTGTCCACCTGACTAGACCAAAAATCTTGCAAAACAGATCGAGCAAAATGGCCATCCCTCCTAACCTCCGAATCCAATTATAATCGAATAATTTTTAGTCGAAATTATATTGAAAATAATACTTTAAAAATACTTTTATTAATAAATTTAGACAAACACTTAAAGGAAAACTTTTATTTATAATTAATTTAAAGATATTTCCTACTTTACAAATTACGCCGAAGTCGCGACCCCAGCGCGACTTTTCAAAATGGCTACTGGAATGCGCGCAGCCATTGTGTAGGGTGCGCGAAGGGTGCGCGACTTCTGTATAATATTAAAAAAAAAAAAAAAGAATGAATATAGTTTTCCTAACTAAAAATTATTCACAATTTTTTAAAATATATATATATGTATATATATATATATATATTCCATATGAAAGCACCCGACGCTTGGAGGCCCACACACAGCGTGTAAAGTTGTTTATTCTGTCAGGCAGCATCGAACAACCATTCAGTAGGTACAGCTTGCTTTTGGCCATCAATTTCCCAACGCGTTTCAGGCGTCATCCCGCCCTTGTTCACAGGGATGGCTATAAGGAGGGGCAGCGTAGCAGGTGATTATTTGTAGTATGCCTGATAACGTCCCGCCCAGTGGGCGTGTGCACTCATTGCACTCTGGTAGTTGAAGTTTTTCAGCATTAAAACCTGTAATAGATGCCACCGCCAGTCTCCTAAATGAGTTCAAATACCCGCAGTGGGTTGCTGCATCCTCAGAACCGCTGCCAAGCTGATTTAATCCTCACAGAACCACACGTTGTTCTTTCCGCGCCGTACTCGTGACGGCACCAGACCCGCTCATCTGCAGGGTGGGGCTCTCCGTGACCTGGGCAGGCCGCTCAATATTCCATATGAAAGCACCCGACGCTTGGAGGCCCACACACAGCGTGTAAAGTTGTTTATTCTGTCAGGCAGCATCGAACAACCATTCAGTGTGTACAGCTTGCTTTTGGCCATCAATTTCCCAACGCGTTTCAGGCGTCATCCAGCCCTTGTTCACAGGGATGGCTATAAGGAGGGGCAGCGTAGCAGGTGATTATTTGTAGTATGCCTGATAACGTCCCGCCCAGTGGGCGTGTGCACTCATTGCACTCTGGTAGTTGAAGTTTTTCAGCATTAAAACCTGTAATAGATGCCACCGCCAGTCTCCTAAATGAGTTCAAATACCCAGAGTGGGTTGCTGCATCCTCAGAACCGCTGCCAAGCTGATTTAATCCTCACAGAACCACACGTTATTCTTTCCGCGCCGTACTCGTGACGGCACCAGACCCGCTCATCTGCAGGGTGGGGCTCTCTGCGACCTGGGCAGGCCGCTCAATATTCCATATGAAAGCACCCGACGCTTGGAGGCCCACACACAGCGTGTAAAGTTGTTTATTCTGTCAGGCAGCATCGAACAACCATTCAGTAGGTACAGCTTGCTTTTGGCCATCAATTTCCCAACGCGTTTCAGGCGTCATCCCGCCCTTGTTCACAGGGATGGCTATAAGGAGGGGCAGCGTAGCAGGTGATTATTTGTAGTATGCCTGATAAAGTCCCGCTGAGGATGCAGCAACCCACTGTGGGTATTTGAACTCATTTAGGAGACTGGCGGTGGCATCTATTACAGGTTTTAATGCTGAAAAACTTCAACTACCAGAGTGCAATGAGTGCACACGCCCACTGGGCGGGACGTTATCAGGCATACTACAAATAATCACCTGCTACGCTGCCCTCCTTATAGCCATCCCTGTGAACAAGGGCGGGATGACGCCTGAAACGCGTTGGGAAATTGATGGCCAAAAGCAAGCTGTACCTACTGAATGGTTGTTCGATGCTGCCTGACAGAATAAACAACTTTACACGCTGTGTGTGGGCCTCCAAGCGTCGGGTGCTTTCATATGGAATATATATATATATATATATTCACTGAAAAAACCATAGGTTTTAGGGACAGTTATAGTTAGTTGGACATTTCACTCGTACAAAACCCGTGAAATTCCCCGTTATAGTTAGTTCAGCTAACTATAACTCGCGCCCCACAATGCACTGCTGATGACGTCACATATTACATCACTCATGACATGGTCAGTGACATCACTGATGACATCACTGATGACATCTCAAATGACATCACTGATGACATCATCCAGTGACTGTGTGTTTCTGTAAAGTTTAAATATTTTTAATATATATATAGGAAAAGACGTATTGAAGAATGAGTGGGTGTGTAAGTGTCTGTATGGATGATTTAGTAGGTGCGTGACTGACTCTATAAGTGAGTGATTTAACGTATCTTACTGAATGCATGGGTTAGTGACTATACTGGGTGAATGTCTGTATCCGTCTGTCTGTTGCTGTGTAAGTGGCTGCATGGGTTTGTGAATAGCTACATGAGTGTCTATATGAGTTATTGATTGGTTGTCTGAGTATCTGTATGGGTGCCTGAGTGTTTGTGTGGGTGGGGTGTGTGCGACTCTGTGCATAGATGTGTGAGTGGGTGATTCACTGGGTGGATGGTTTCAAGAGTGCATCTGTGATAGACTGTATGGGTGGGTAAGTGTGTGTAAGAGTGTGTTAGTGAGTGAATGTATGTCCCAGTGGTACATGTGTGAGTAACTACATATGTGAAAGCCAGTATATATGTGTGTTGGAGTATATAAATAGCTATAAGCGAGAGTGAGTGATTGTGATAGTGGCTGTATGGATGAGTGTGTGCTTGTATCAGTGATTGTATAAGAGCGTAACAATGTGCTAGTATTTGTATGATTAAGTGAGCTGGTGTGTGTATAACTGTATAGGTGAGTAAATGGCAGTGTGTTTAATTATTTGCATGACTGACTAGATGTGTGAGTACCTCTATGGATGAGTGGCGGTGTTTGAGTGTCTATATAGGAGTAAGAGTGCATATGATAGTCCTGTACTGAGTGACCATAAGTATGAGTGACTGTACGGGTGAGTGAGTGGATGTGTGTGTGTAGACCTAAGAATCAGTGAGTGGGTATGTAGTTATTGGTGTTGGAGTGTCTATAGTTTTGCGAATGGCAGTCTGTAATTTAGATTGGGTGTATCAAAGGTTATATTAGGGTGTGAGGAGCTGCATCAGATTATCACGTGGATGATGTCATCAGTGATGTCATTTGAGATGTCATCAGTGATGTCATCAGTGATGTCACTGACCATGTCATGAGTGATGTAATATGTGACGTCATCAGCAGTGCATTGCGGGGGCGCGAGTTATAGTTAGCTGAACTAACTATAACGGGAATTTCACGGGTTTTGTGCGAGTGAAATGTCCAACTAACTATAACTGTCCCTAAAACCTATGGTTTTTTCAGTGAATTTCAAAGGTTTTTAAATGCTAATTTGTAACTATAACATATCTGAAACCTATGGTTTTTTCAGTGAATTTCAAAGGTTTTTAAATGCTAATTTGTAACTATAACTGTCCCTAAAACCTATGGTTTTTCAGTGAATTTCAAAGGTTTTTAAATGCTAATTTCTAACTATAACGTGTCTGAAACCTATGGTTTTTTCAGTGAATTTCAAAGGTTTTTAAATGCTAATTTGTAACTATAACGTGCCTGAAACCTACGGTTTTTTCAGTGAATTTCAAAGGTTTTTAAATGACATTTTTTAAATGTATTAATTTTTATATTAATTTTTTCATACTGATTTACTACATTTTTAGAAACAATTTCTTTTACATATTTTATTTTTTAAATTACATTGTAATTACATTATACATTACATTTCAAAAAATACTTTCTCAGAATGAATTACTTTAGTTTAAATACTTTGCACATAGGCAATAGACTTTTAAGTACAGTAGTTACAGTTGTTGCAATGGGCAACACATTTTCAAACACAATGCAACATTCAGCTCAATGTGAATTTCTAGTTAAATGCAATTAGTTACTTTATGGATTACTTTTCTAACCACAGGACTGGATCCTAGATTCAGTCCTGGTACATCTCCTGTAAACAGTTGAGTAAAAGCGTTTTGGTTACAGTCGTGATTTTTAAGGAATATTATTGTATTTTAAAAGTTGACACTAGAAACTTTTTCTCATAGAATCACCAATGTTATCCTATGGAAGGAAATTCACTTAGCAGGTAAAAACTGTTATCATTACTTTTTCTTACTCAGTGTTGGATCCTGGTTCCAGCACTGGTGCATCTCCTGTAAACAGTTGAAAGAATGCGTTTAAGTCATACAGGCGATTTTTAAGGAATATTTGTAGTTTGTGAAAATCGACACTTTGAAACTTTTCTGCTGAAAACCAGACAATGGATTCCTATGGAAGAAAATATAAGTTACTGGTAAGTACGGTTAAAATTACTTTTCAGGACCAGTACTGGGCTGAAAGATACAGCACTGAGGTCTCTCCTTATAACAGGTGAGTAAATCGGAATTCGTATTTCGGCTGATTTTAGAGGAATATTTGTATGTTTCAAAAATCGACACTTAGAAACTTTTTCAGCAAAAAGCAGGCAATGATATCCTATGGAAGGAAATTCAAGTTACTGGTAAGTACGGTTAAAATTACTTTTCAGGACCAGTACTGGGCTGAAAGATACAGCACTGAGGTCTCTCCTTATAACAGGTGAGTAAATCGGAATTCGTATTTCGGCTGATTTTAGAGGAATATTTGTATGTTTCAAAAATCAACACTTAGAAACTATTTCAGCAAAAAGCAGGCAATGATATCCTATGGAAGGAAATTCAAGTTACTGGTAAGTACGGTTAAAATTACTTTTGAGGATCAGTACTGGGCTGAAAGATGCAGCACTGAGGTCTCTCCTGATAACAGGTGAGTAAATCGGAATTCGTATTTCGGCTGATTTTAGAGGAATATTTTAAAGTTCCAAAACTCCACACTTAGAAGAATTTCCAAGTGAAACCAGTCAATGTTAGCCTATGGAAGGAAATTCAAGTTACTGGTAAGTACGGTTAAAATTACTTTTCAGGACCAGTACTGGGCTGAAAGATACAGCACTGAGGTCTCTCCTGATAACAGGTGAGTAAATCGGAATTCGTAGTTCGGCAGATTTTAGAGGAATATTTGCACAATGGTGAAGGGAGGGGCGGGGCCTGAGGTGACATCTGTGCAAACGCGCCCCGTGGCGCGTTTTAAGTTGGGGGATTAAGTCCCCTTGAATCATGAGGGTCCCTACGGGCCAGCTAGCCCACCAGGAACCTCCAGTATGCGCCAGGGGCTGCGTTGCAGAGATGTGTAGAGAGGCCACACCCCTTTTACACCTCTCTGCAACGCAGCTCTGTGGCGCTTTCTGGATGTACCTGTTGGGCTAGTTGGCCCCAGGGACCCTCAGGATTGAGGGGATTTAATTCCCCATCTTAAAACGCGCCACGGGGCCTGTTTCACACATGTCACCTGAAGCCCCGCCCCCTCCCTTCACCACTGTGCAAACGCGCCCGTGGCGCGTTTTAAGTCGAGGGATTAACTCCCTTGAATCCTGAGGGTCCCTGGGGTGCAACTAGCCCACCAGCTACCTCCATTAAGCGCCACAGAGCTGCGTTGCAGAGAGGTGTAAAAGGGCGTGGTCTCTGTACACCTCTCTGCAAGGCAGCCCCTGGCGCATACTGGAGGTTCCTGGTGGGCTAGTTGGCCCCAGGGACCCCAGTATTGAAGGGAATTACTTCCCCATCTGCAAACGCGCCAGGGCGCGTTTGCAGAGTGGTGAAGGAAGGGGCGGGGCCTGCGGGCCCGATCGTTTTTGTTTTTTAAACTTTGGGGAGGGGGCTGCGTGGCCCCCCTCCCCGGCCACTTATGGCCCCGGGGACCCCATCCCCCGGGGCCTGGCCTCACGTTGGAGACTGTGGGGGGTCCCCAATCCCCCACAGTCCCAGGCTTTCCACATGGGGAGCAGCTAACATGCTGCTCCCCGTGTGGAAAAGCAATTGGTTTGCATTTTGAAAGAGAGAGCAGGTTTCCTGCTCTCTCTTTCAAAATGCAAACCAAGTTTGCTATGACAGGACGGGAGCCGCGAGGCTCCCGTCCTGTCATAGCAAACAGCAGTGTCCCGGGGTAGGCCCGCCGGGACACTGCAGGAGCCGGCCCTGGGGGTGGCGGTCCCCAGAGGCCATCAAGGGCTCCAGGAGGGTGGCCGCGCGGCCCCCTCCTACATTTTGAAAGCCCGGGGAGGTGGTGGTCCCCGGGGCTTAGAGGTCCAAAACGGACCCCCATTTTAATTTTCTTAGTGCCCCGGGAGGTGGTGGTCCCGAGGCGTGTGAGAGGGCTGGAGCCCCCACACAGTTTTTAATTTAAATAAAAGAAGCCCGGGAGGTGGTGGTCCCCGGGGCTGCGGGAGGCTCAGAGCCCTCCCGCACCATTTAAAATAAAGCCCGGGGGTGGCGGTCCCGGGGCTTGAGGGCCCTTGAGGCCCCCATACATAAATTGAACACCCCCACCATGCCCCCGGGACTTGGGCCACCCGAGGGCAAAATGCAATCAGACGCGGGAGACCGCGCTTCGATTTTTTCTGGCAGGATTCGCGCACCCTGAGCGCATCCTGCCGATTTAAAAAAAAATATATTTTTTTGCCCAGGGGTCCTTGTGGGACCCCTGAGCAGACCTAGGGGTCAGGGTGTTTCTACCCTGCCCCCTTTGTGCGCTTTGCGCACTTGTTTCTGTCCCTCGGTTCTACCGAGGGACAAAATAACTGCCAACATTTCCTGAATCGGAATGTTGACAGCCAGCTGACAACCAATTAACATGCAGCTCGTGATCGGGACGGTGCGCGCAGGGTGCGCTCAGGGTGCGCGAATCCTCCGTGCCCATAGATATATATGTACTTTTACTTTTGATTTTCTCAGCAACTACTGAGCGGATTTACACCATTTAACAAAAGGGTTCTTTCTGAACCAAGAACTACCTCTTTGCCAAATTTGGTGTAATTCCGTTCAGCAGTTCGAGCTGTAGCCGTGTCTAAAGTTTCCTATGGAAAAATGAATGGGAAAACGCGTTTTGGGACCCCCTTTTTCTCGGCCCCGCTTGACGAATCCCCCGAGACTTTCAGGGTAGGAGCGGACCGGAGCGCCCCACAAAGTTTGAAAATTTTGCGAAGATACGTCAACCGGCAAGAGAGTTATTTCAAATAGAATGTCGCGGATTTCCTATGGATAATAGGTTGTAACTATAACTATCTACTGGCGACCGCCAGTAGATAATATATATATATATATATATATAGAAAATAAAAAAACATAGGATTGAGGTACATTAGACTTACAAATTTTCATTTAAAAAACCTTTGAAATTCACTGGAAAAACCATAGGTTTCAGGCACGTTATAGTTAGAAATTAGCATTTAAAAAACCATAGAAATTCACTGAAAAAACCATAGGTTTCAGGCACGTTATAGTTAGAAATTAGCATTTAAAAAACCATAGAAATTAACTGAAAAAACCATAGGTTTCAGGAGCGTTATAGTTAGTTGGACATTTCACTTGTACAAAACCATAGAAATTCCGGCATTATAGTTAGTTCAGCTAACTATAACTCGCGCCCCGCAATGCACTGCTGATGACGTCACATATTACATCATTCATGACATGGTCAGTGACATCACTGATGACATCTCAAATGACATCACTGATGACATCACTGATGACATCATCCACGTGAAAATCTGATGCACCTCCTCACACCTGAATATAACCTTTGATACACCCACTCTAAAATAGACTACCAATTTCGAAAAAATAGACACATCAATACCAGTTACTAAATACGCACTGACTGATTCCTAGGTCTACACACACATCCACTCATTCACCCATACAGTCACTCATACATGCAGTCACTCATCAATACAACACTATCATATGCACTCATACACCTATACAGACACTCACACACTGCCACATATCCAGAGTTACTCACACACTTAGTCAGTCATGCAAAGAATCAATCATACTTCCATTTACTCACCTATACAGTTATACAGACACAACCTCACTTATTCATACAGATACTAACACATAATTACTCTCTTATAGAATCACTGATACAAATACACACTCATCCATGCAGCCACTCTCACAATTACTGACTCTCACATATAGTTATTTATATACACCATCACTCACATATACTGCCTTTTACATATGAAGTTACTTGCACATGTACCACTGAGATATCCATTCACTCACCAACACACCCATACACACACTCACCCACCCATACAACTGTTTCCATATGCACTCTTGAACCCATACACCCAGTGAATCAACCACTCACACATCTATGCACAGAGTCACACACCTCCCACCCACCCACACACACACTCAGGCAGCCATACAAATACTCAGGCAAGCAATCAATAATCCATATAGACACTCATGCAGCTACTCACCAATCCATGCAACAGCTTACACAACAACAGACAGACTGATACAGACTTTCACACAGTTTAGTCACTAACCCATGCATTCAGTAAGACACATTTAATCACTCACTTATACAGTCAGTCACGTACCTACTAAATCCTCCATACAGACACTTATACACCCACTCATTCCTCAATACAGCTTGGCATATATATATAAACAAAATTAAACTTTACAGAAACACACAGTCACTGGATGATGTCATCAGTGATGTCATCAGTGATGTCATTTGAGATGTCATCAGTGATGTCACTGACCATGTCATGAATGATGTAATATGTGACGTCATCAGCAGTGCATTGCGGGGGCGCGAGTTATAGTTAGCTGACCTAACTATAACGCCGGAATTTCTATGGTTTTGTACAAGTGAAATGTCCAACTAACTATAACGTTCCTGAAACCTATGGTTTTTTCAGTTAATATATATATATATATCACTTTTCCTCGTGATACATCCTGCTACTAGCGGAACAAAGACGAGTGCAGACCTCCAATGGTGCAAGTATTTTTTATTTTCAGTCTTCTGCCATAACGCGTTTCGGCCGTGCAAGCGGCCTTGATCACATATATATAGTCACTGAAAAAAACAAAGGTTACAGTGACCTTACAGTTAGGAAATGAAATTTAAAAAAATAGAAATTCACTGAAAAAACCGAAGGTAACAGAGACGTTATAGTTCGGCTAACATTTCACTCGTACAAAACCAGAGAAATTCAGCTGTTATAGTTAGTGAGCGAACTATAACGTGCGCACCCGCAATGCACTGCTTATGACCTCACATATTACATCACTCATGACATGGTCAATGACATCACTGATGACATCACTGATGACATCTGAAATGACATACTGCAGGCTCCATTGCCATCGCTAGAAGCCGTTAACGTACTATTTTAGATAGAGCTCCCTATAATTCAATTCATGGGGAGTTTTTAAAAAAAATGGCAGTTTGAAAAACAGTACATGGTTTCCCATATATGATGGGTCCAAAGTCAACTAACAAAAATACATTTTTAATTTGTTTTCCTTACCAAAAAAGTTGTGAAAACAAAACAATATCCATTTATATGATTATTGTATTAAATGCAGAAGGGCAACACTCAGCATATTCAATTGCCAAACAATAAATGAAAGTAACTAAATTATCCAAATTTTGCTAAAGTGTTGTACGTAATGGAAAGCACATTCCAAGAAATCAAAGGAATGCTTGTTCACAGTACATAAGCATACCACAGAAAGGGATCCCAATAGAAATCTAAAAAGAACTGTTATCTACTGCAAAGTATCAGTAGATTTTGCAAAGAAATAGAAACATGCGTGCTAAGGTGCTTTCTTTTGTGTCAGAGGAACACATTTCATGACCAGTGTCAAGAACTTTAAAAGCAGACAGAAGGGGAAACAGAAAACACTGTCTCTTCAGGTCACTGGTCAAGCAGCAAATGGGCCAGGGATGTTTGTTTGCATGCTTAAAGATAACGCTGTGCTCTCTTCACCGGCTAATTGACCTACATATCTTAGTAGTTATAAAAACAAAATGACAACTTCTGGCATCACAGTGGAAAGCATGCTGGGGCAGCTAGTGAAGCAAGTCTTATGAAAAATTACCTTTAAACAGAAAATACACTTTCACGCATAAAAAAGTGCCTAAAAACCCGAAGCAAAAACCAAAACAGCTTCTGCTCAAAGTGACTGCAGAATCCTCAAAACGCCTTACAGAAGCCATACAGACAGTGGTGGGGAAGAGATGCATGCAAGGACAGACAGCTTTAAGCAATGCATTCTCATGAAATATTTCACACAAAAAAAAAAAGATTTCCCAAAAAGTGAGGAACTGTGGAAGAATGCAAGGAGACACTCAGGAAGGGGGTAAAGAGGCTATGCTCCACAGGAGGGAATAACTCAAGCTGGACAGCCTAAAACAAAACCAGTGAGCAGAAAGTATGCAAATGTGAATGACAAAGGGTAAAGCCAGTGAAAAGCAATGGGTGGAATGCATTTCTAGGTCACCTTTTGGCATGTCCCAGTATGTTTTTGCAACAAGACAGCTGTGCTGTCTGATAGGCTTCGACCTAAAAAGAGATTGTAGGAAAGTCACAGAGATGCCCTCACTGTCCACCACAGCCTGTCCAGGGATCAGGGAGGGGTTTATCAATGTCAAAGACCCCCAACCTGGCTCAGGTACCAGGGAGCAAAAACTGCAGTGTAGCCCCAATCCACTTACAAGCTCCTGGCCTTTCATAGGGGGTGGTGAGTGATCCTGGCAGTCTGATGCCCCATACTCCATGACCAAGTGCAGGGGGCAAAGAGTGTGCTGCTTCATTCCATCTCACCTTTCCAAAACCATGACCAAACCACCCAATCTAGCAGCATGAAATCTGCCCACGGTGGATGGCAAGATACTGAATATATGATGACTTCCACTGCCACTCATTATGTGTAGACCTCTGGGAATTGCAGCAGACAACCTGGTGATATAAGGAGGTCAGGATAACCATAACTAGGGATCCCGGTTTTATGGTATTTATTTTTTTGAAATTTCCGTCTGTATTTATCCATATTTATTTTTTGCTAATTGTATCTGTATTTATCCATATTTATTTGGGGTTTTGTGAAAAAATGAAGATGAAATTAGTTTAGGTCCACATTTATTTCATCAATAAATATACATTCATGCTTGAATGCCTGCCAGTTTTCAATGCTGCGAACACCCGCTGAAAATAAATCAATGCACTTATATGAAAATATGCAAACTTCAGTATCAACCTTTTGTATATTTATCTACCGCTGTTAAAGCCTCATTCCCTTTCTTTTTTAACCCCCTTATCTATCAATCCACACAGCTATTGGCCTGGCAGTCATGACAGACAGTATTTAGAATTACTCAAAAAACAACCCAATTTCCATTTTTATCCGCATTTAAAAATAAATACAGACACGAAAATAAATGTATTCTGTCTGTATTTATACGTACAAATCAGTAAAAACTGAGTAGAGGGAGCCTTAACCATAACCCAGCATCCCAATATAACTAAGATACTCCTGCAGGTGTCATAATGAACCTCCCTGTTCCCTGTAGCTATGGGACCTAGGAGTCTGCTAATGCCTACAGGGTATGGGCTCAAGCATCTGTCTCCCGCATGGTCTGTCTTTCTTTACCCACTCAAATGACATATGGCAGAGTGTGCAGGGAGCTTCTGACCATTGTCACTGTCACCCCTCTGTGAAGAAAGAAGCAAAGCAGTGAGGGCATTCGTCTTCTTCTCAAGGCTTAAAAATGCAATATTACTCTGCCAGGCATGCCCTCCTCACAGAATAAGACAAATAAAATAATTTTAAAACAGGCATTGGCAACACCAATAGGTCTACTTTTTTTTGTAAGAGAAAATGTTGTATGATACAACTTTTGCTAGGTCCTTGGCCTCTTGGTGCTTTTGTGTATGCAGACTGCTGTTGTTTGGTTGCAGGTTTTCACATCGGTGAATCTTATGATGTTTCACTAACCTTCCTGAGGTTGTTCTGTGGGCTTTATGATTCCTTTACAAGGTACTTGTTGGTATCTCTCTCTTATTTGTATGCCAACTACTATCTTATGATTTTTGCAGTAGTTGAGCCTCCAAATAATGGTTGAGGCAAAGATTTGATATTCCAGCCTCATGCTATCTGATCTTAGGGTTTTGGGTTTGTGCTGGATTTTGGTTATGCTGTGCTTGTCTGTGTCCTACTGTCCTCTATACGCAGATGGTTCTGTGCTGATTGTGAGTGCGTCCATGGTGGGCTCCATATAGGAACTGTGTCTTTCAACAGACCTTGTAGGCCAGAATTAGCAGCACTTTGCTCTGGTGCAAAGTCATCAAAAGTGATGCAAACTGGTGCAAAGTGTTGATTTGGGTTTGTTTTCCAATGCAAAACTGGAATGTGGCTATGCACTACTTTGCCCTACTTTGCACCAAGGGGGCATCCCATGTGTAGTGTGTGGGTGTGCCCATGCAACCACCTATGATTTTTTATGAAAACCCCCATTTGCTAACATCTGTAGACAGGGCTTTGCACCAAAACAAAATATGCCTCATTGGGTAGGCACGAAGCAGGAGAAAAGTTTTCTTTTCTGCAAACTATTTCAAACGTTGCATGGGTGCTGTATTGTGCAGCACACATACAAAGTAGGAGAATAATAAGTTGCAGTGTAATATTTTGACCTGGAAGGACACTCTTTCTGTACAAAGGCTATGCTAGACTCACACAGACCCCATTACACTATGGACCATGGTACAAAGGTGTGTACGTGGCACAAGGCAGCCAAATTGGGTGCCCATGCTAGGGCAGACAGTAGCAGCATCATATTGTGTTCTCTTCTCTCCCTCTCCTGCAACGGAGCAAAGTAACTTTGGTTGCTACAGTGCATGGAAAAAGTAGTACACTTACCTCATGATTGTTATCTGTTAGTGTTTTCTCAGTGTGTGTCAGTGTCTCACTGTTCAAGTCATCTTTTCCTTGATTTGCAGACTTCTTGTCTGCGGGTTGTGTGACTTCCTGTTGGTGGAAGAGGAAAAGAGGGGAATGCCATGTAATTTTCCACAGGCCTGTGTGAGTGTTTCGTCTTGTGTTTCAAGTTACCGAGAATGTGTCAGAGTCTCGCCCTCCTTCAAGGAGGTGTACCTAAGAAAGGTCACCATTCTGTTCCCCAGATTTTAGGATTCCCTATCAAGTGTAAACGTCTCTCAGTAGCAGTATATATATACACCCTGTTCCGGGGGGCTTTTTTTTTTAACCTGTTTTAGCATGTGACTGCAACACACGTGTCATAAACCTATCTGTCCCCACTTAGCAGTCTTCTTGTCCTAATGTTAGAGTTTTTTGTTCCAGCCTCTGTGTCTGTGACTCCTGTCCCTGCACAGTATAGCCTTGATACAGCTAGTGTCCTATGGAAATGAAAAATTGTGTATGCCTTTCCCTGTACGCTCCTGTGTGGGGTTGAGTGCAGGTGCTGATGAGGGGGCTAGTGAGGATGTCAGGATATGATGTGTTCATCATAGCCGCTCACATTGCAGGGAGATGGCTTTGCAGAACATGGAGGTATACTTAAGAATTATGCCATTGTGCGGCCGTGGCGATTTTCGCATAATTATATATTTGCTGCATTTGCCACATAATCTCTCATCTGTGGCATAATCTGCAGATTTTAACAAAAAAAAAATTTTGTTTCTAGATCAAACGGTTCAAAAGTGACTGAAAACTCAGCAACACGTGTTGCCGCGCAGTGGAATGCCATTTGCAAAGGTTGACTGGTCACCTTACTGCAGCTTAGTGCAACATTTGAGTGTTAAACTGGTGCTAAAGTGACCATGGCACTTATATGTTTACAAATTAAGTACTTGGGGTGACCCTTTGGTTTACGTGCAATGAACATGGGCAACCAGGAGATAATATTTGACAGAAATGCAGAACACACAGGAATACCTGACACTCCATCTTTTTGCTCTCCCACCCAAACACCACCAGGCAGCACTGCCTGTAATAAGTGTTTTGATTAATTCTCGTTGTGTTTTTGTGAGATGGACAATCAGTGCTTAATTTGAATGAGGGGTTGCAGGTGGAGGATATCAGTACTCATTCTTGTGCACCAGGTCTTCTGTTTTATCATCAGTCATTGACTCAGAAGGGGGTGAGAAGGTACAAAAGGGGGAAAGAAGAGGGAAGAGAATGACGTGAAAAATGTGACACAGGGAGAAAGTAGGGATGAAAATGAAACTGCAAAAGTGAGATAAATGGCAGGAAGTGTAGGATGGTGGATAAAACAGCAAAAGGTGGCAGCTGCGGCTCGTCCTAATGGGTGGAGGGGCCATGCCCCCTCACCATTTGCCCAACAAGAAGAGTGCCTGTGAAGCTGAGCAAAGGCCAGTCTGACAGACACTCTTCTCGTTCAGGTCAGGCAGCCCAAAGCTAGACATGCACTAAATGCACAAGTGCCTGGCTGTCTGAACTGACCTTTGCTGGGCTGAAGATGCCACAGATCCTGTGGATGTGACCTCTATAGCCTGGTGAAGCACCTTGAGGCCATCAATCTTGTGACGAGGGGAAGCGTCACTAATTGACTAATTGACTTAGACCCGGGCACTTCAGTTTTAAGCCCTGAAGTGCCCAGGGCCGAGTGTCAGTCACTGACACCTCTTCACAGAGTGGGGTGGGGTCAGCAACTCTCACTAACCCCATCCCACTCTGTGACGAGGTAGGGACTGCTGCCTCCTCTCATTGGCTTACTTAAGGTCTGCCAATGAGAGAAGGCAGCAGTCCCAACCATCCTGATTTCTCTCCGATGCAGAGCTGTGCAGGTAACTGTGATTTTTGTTAATGTTTGGTGCGGGCATGCGTGCATGAGTGAATGCATGGATGTGAGTGCGTGTGTATATGTGTCCCATCCGCCCCCACCTGCTACAATTACCAGCTGCCACTGTAAGGTGAATTCAAGACTAAGCACCCTTAATATTCAGCAACTCAGACAGCGCCGTGGCAAACTTCTGAGAGCAACTTTGCCAGGGCACTGTCACTTATTGTTTTACAAGTTAAGCACTGCTGACAATGTTTTCTGGAAACGATTTCTTGGACTGTCTTGTCAAACGGCAATTGCACTGTCTTGAAGAAAAACTTAATAAAGTTTGTTTTTAAAACACATACTAAATATGTTGAACGCAGCTTAGAAAGTAAAATGAACAATATCATATAAATAAAATGTATATATTTGTAATCATGTATCTATCACTATGTCTGTGTAATCACCTAAACACTCATGCATTCATCTGTGTGTTTATGCGTATTGGTGTTTGTGATTGTATGTGTGCATCTGAGTAATTTGCTGTGTGGATGTATGTGGTCTCGCTGTGCAGGGGTGCTTGTTTCTATGCTGCTTTGCATGCCTGTATCTGTTTTAATCTGTATAAGCATGAATGTATGTTTGCGTGTTGTTTTCTATGTGTATGTGTGCCTCTCTGTGCTTTAAGTACACAAGACAAACCTAATAATACAATCAATGCTTGTTTTATTCCAACCTTTGTACAAAGTTTGACTGAAATATATATGTTTTGCAGAGGAGAACTAAAATGATCACTTTTAATTCATTTTGTGGTCTGCTCTGAGTTGGGGCCAGTGCATCCTAGGGCATGGTAGAGCAGTGACCGTAGGATTCTGCAACCAAGGAGTGCCAAATTACAAAGAAAAGACAAAATACATCCTTTTATATTAATGACTTTAGAGAACTCAAGCAGAAAAATTATGTATTGCCTAAAGCTCCAAATGTCCCTGTAATTTTCTTGCAAACAGCGGCCAGTTTAACACAAGCACTGGCAAAGCTAATAGGTCTAGCTTGCATTTTGAGTTCTGAATAAAAAAGCCTTCTACACTGAATAAGAAACAAAACAGCATTGGCAAAGCCAATAGGTCACGGCAATCCGAGAGCTATTGGCGTTGTCAATGTTATTGTCTTTTAGCCATGTGTTATGTTATGGAGTGGCATAACCTATTGGCTTTGCTTGCAAAGACGGGTATTAAAATGTTAACAGGAATGCCTAAAGCAGGCAGCTTCCAAGACGAGATTTGGTTTCAAAAGCTTCATGGTGAGTTATGGGAATTTGAAGTAGGTTGTACTCGTTTGAGGTTCTGTAGGTGCGACTTGGTTCTCTAAGTGGGTTGGAGGGAATAGTCTGGATAGTAACTGTAAAAGTAGATCGTTATTACACAGTGGTCAAAGCCTGTAAGGAGGCATTTTGTTTAATGGAATCTCACAGATTACCATAATAGGCAAGGGTTTTGGTATTGATGACCTACTCGAACTCTACAATGTGATAAACCTTCTTGGGCCCGTTTAGGAGGGATTTTATATGGTTTTGACAACTGTAATTTAATATATAGTTATAATTTTATAACTGTGTGCATTATGGCTGCCTTGTGAAAAAGCTTATGCTCAACAGATCAGGTCTAAATTGGTTATCATGACAAACGACTGATATAGGCTATAGGCCTGATTGGTTCAGAAAAGTTAAGCTAGGTGTCACAATTATTTTTTTTTTTTTAGTCCTCATTCTGCCAACTTTCTTGCTAGGTTGTACTCTAATCCCTCTGAGACTGACGGGGGAAGGAAAACAAGAGACCGGAAGAGGGAAAAAAGAGTAGTGTCCCACAAGTATACTGCTGTTTCCACTTCCATCTCCTTTACGTACTAGGACCACAGGAGAGTAGGAGATACCATGGCCGACAGCATGATTGGCTTAATCATTGGACTCACTTGCTTCTCTCTCCACTTTACCAATGGGGCCCAGATCTTATCTTTACTTCTTAGGTCGCAGGCCATATCGGACTCACTTGTGTATATGATGTTCTTAAGACACTCGGTGAAAGATGGGCGGCTTTCAGATTTCCATAGCCTACAGATCTCACGCCTTGCCAACAAGATTGTATAGAACAGAAACTTTGAGCTAACCGCATTAATCTTTACTTCTTCCTCCGGGTTTAGCCCAAAGAATATAAGGCGAGGGCTTACTTTAATCTGTTTCTCAATAATTTCTCCAAAAAAGTCACAGACCGAGTTCCAGTAAGGTACTATTTTTGGGCATAACATAAACAAATGTACATCGTCTGCTGCTACGAGCATGCATCTTGGGCAGTTATAAGTATTGCCAGTAACCTTGGACAGCTTCGCTGGGGACCAATAAACTCTATAGGTGGCGAATAGGTGGTTACGTTTGAGTGATGTAGGTTTTACTACTGTTCGTAACATGCCATATGAATCGTACCACATTTGCTTCAGATCTTCATCACTGAACTCTTTACCCCACAGATTTAGGATTTCAGTTTCAATCTTCACATCTGTCTCCAGGAAGGCCCAATACCAGAAAGAAATTTCCTTTTTCCACTGATCTGTTCTCATCACCTGATCGAATTTCGACTCCTCTTGAGCCCAGTCTTGAGTCGCCCACCAGGAACTTAGTTGGTAGTATTTAAACCTCGTTAGCTGTCCCTTGGTACAGTTGTTTAACACTTCCCAGCTCACTAAATTAGAGCCCATTTTAAGATCTGCCCAATAACAGATACCCCCCGATTTTAGAGGCTGGCTAAGTTGATCCCTCAAACATTCTGGGGTACCCGGAGATTCCCAGATCAGAGCCCATGATGAAAAATATGGAATTCCCAATTTTTTCCGCACATACATCCAAGTACTTAACGCGGACTTCAAAATCTTAAGCCTCACCTTTTTAAAGAACTTTGGATCTCCATATTTAAAAAGGAAGTGACGCCGACCCTGCGGGACATCCACCAGCATAGCCTCAAAAAGTAAGCCCATCGATGTCTTATCTGTCTTGTTAGCAAGCATGCGAACATTCTTAAAATGAAAGGCATAGCAATTGTCACGACTTGCTCCCTGCATTCCCGTGTCCACCACCAGGGGGCTGAACTGGGGGACTTTCCAGTCCTCTAATAAACTTCCAGACCCTCCCCTGCATGCAAATCCTGACTTCCAGCCATTTGGACACTTATTGGGAACTAACATCCATTCCCAATCCATGCCGGGTTTTGTGAAGCCAGCCTACTCATGCCTGAAAACTCCATTACCCAGGATTCCCTGCTCACTGCTTAGTCTCCACCCCTGCAGGCCAAGGATGGGTGGAGGAATTCAGCTCACCTGTGGCTGGCTGCTGCTAGCCTGCTCACACCTGCTGCACATGATTACTGTGAGCTCTTTTAAGCCCCAGCTCCCTTCAGTCCAGTGTTGGTCATTGTAAGCTGTTTACCGGTGAGACCGATCCTTGTTTCCTGTGCTCCCTAAGCTTTTTGTTTCCAGTGATTCCTTAGCTATAGATAATCCTTGTTCTTTGTTTCCTGAGCTATAGCTATTCCTTGTGCCTGAATTAGCACTGCCTGCAGTGCTACCTGGTTTCCTGTGTTCCTGAGCTATAGCTATCTTCCTTGTGCCTGCCTTAGCACTGCCTGCAGTCCTACCTAGTATCCTGAGCTATAGTTAGTCTCTGTTCCTTTTCCTGGGCTTCAGCTATTTCTTGTGCCTGACTTGCACTGCTTGCAGTGCGCTCTTGACTCCTTGTTTCCTGAGCTATAGCCATTTTCCTGTTTCCTGAACCAGCACTGCTTGCAGTGCTTCCTTGATTCCTGAGCCTTAACATTTCCTTGTTCCTGACCTGTAGTGCTACTTTGACTCCTGAGCCTTTGCTCAATTCTTGCCCCAGCACTGCATCCTATGCTACTTTGTTTCCTTGTTTCCTGACCCTGTACTATTCTAGTATACCCTTGTAGCCTCCCTTTCTGTATATCCTTTTCCAGTCCCTGCCTTCCGCACCTGCATCCTATGCTACTTTGTTTTCTTGTTTCCTGACCCTGTACTATTCTAGTATACCCTTGTAGCCTCCCTTTCTGTATATCCTTTTCCAGTCCCTGCCTTTCATCTCATTTCCTTGGTTCCAGTTCTAGTTTGCTATCTTTCTATTCTGCTGTCTCGCTTCTGTTACCTTGTATGTTTGTTACCTGCTTTCTGCCAAGTGTGCCCTGTGATTTCCTTCCTTTCCTGTTAAGCACTCCTCTTTGCTAGCTCCTTGTCTATTGTGCTTGTGTTTAGTTCTACCCCTTTGCTGTTACTGCCTTGCGTGTTCCTGTTTGATCGCCAGGATCCGTGGGCACGGCTGACTACCTAGGTGGTGTTTCTTGTTCACTGTGAGTATTGTCTTTGAGTTACTGTTATAACATCACCATAGGTATAAGCTCCACAGACCCTGCCTTTGTATACATATCCTATATGTGGGTATTTCCAGTCAGTATCTGTAACAGCAATTGTGGGTGATGAACTTACTGAGTTTCAGTCTTACCGTGTGGAGCTCCTGAGTGCTTTACCCCACATCCCCTTTATTGTTAACGTTGTTTCATGTTTAAGTGTATTGCACATCCGTCATGGGTTTAAGTGATTCTGAATGCTGAGCCGCCTCATGAGTGCCCTTCCTTTCCGAGTCTCACCCTTCTTGTTCACCTCTACAGGCTTCCCTTTTGGATCCCTTTTCTCCTCTGACTTCCTGTGTGCTCCTGGGCAGCGCTGTACTCCTCTCTGTCTTTGTTTTCTACCCTGTTCCCAGTCCTTGCCCAAGTCCCTGACTGTGTTCCCCACATAGTCCCGGACAGACCCTGACAGCAATAGGCAAGTAAGTCTGGTAACGCCAATCCTCCTACCTCTAGCCTCCTCCTCAACTTTTTCCAGGCTATCCTGGGGCCCTTTGACACCCAAATAAAACTTCCTATTTTCCCCTGAAGTTTGGCTATATCGTCCTTCTGGAAGACTAGAGGAATAGTATTGAAGAGGAAAGTAATTTTTGGGAGGATAATCATTTTTATAAGGTTTACTTGACCGTAGATGTTTAGAGGTTGATTCGCCCATTTTAACAGCAAACTCGCTTCATTTTTATAAGGTTTACCCGACCGTAGATGTTTAGAGGTTGATTCGCCCATTTTAACAGCAAACTCGCTATCTCCTGACTGGCTTTCCTCCAGTTTGTTTTCGTAATATCCTCCATTTTCTGGGTCATCCATACCCCAAGATAACGTATTTGTGTTTTTGCCCCCATGGCTCATCAGACCCTGGTTCCATTCCATTATCTCAGTTTTACCTGTATTTACTTTATACCCAGAGATTAGACCAAAGTTTTCTGCCTTCCTCATCAAATTAGGGATTACATCTTGCGGATTACTTGTAAACAGCATCAAATCATCTGCATATAGTGCCAGTTTAACTTCAAAATCATAAGATTTGAAAGGGAGAATGGTAGAGTCTGCCCTTATCAAGTTGGCTAGTGGCTCTATATACAGATTAAAGAGAAGCGGAGACCGGGGACAGCCTTGTCTTGTCCCTCTAGAAATATTGAACCAATCTGACAGTTCCCCGTTTACCAACACCTTGGCTTTAGGACAGTAATACAGATTTTGCACCGCCCTTACCACATTCTGCGGAAAACCAAAACTAAGTAAAGCCTCCCAGAGATAGGCCCAATGCACCTGGTCAAAAGCTTTGGCTGCATCAACTGCTACTATGGTTAGAGGTAGATTCCGAGCCTCCGCCATGTCCACAGCCCCCATCAACTGAAATGTTAACTCATTAAGCTGCCTCCCTGGTATAAAGCCTCTTTGGTTGGGATGGATAACCTCTTTTATAACCTTAGCTACACGTGATGCTATAACTCCGGAAAAAATCTTATAGTCCAAATAAGGACCCGCAGAAAGTGGATTCGTATAGACCGATATCCCTCTTAAACACGGACTATAAGATTTTTTTTTTTAGGTGTCACAATTCTGATCTGTTTTTATAAAAGTTACTACAAAGGCTATAGGTATCATTTATATATTATAAAACACATATGTTAAAGCCAATAAGCCCTGTTATTGTACCTTGTTATGCCTACAAACATGAATTTTGTTACATGAAATCTCACAGATTACCTTTGTATTGATTACCCCCTCTGACAAACCCTATATTTCCTAGATAGCTATACATAGATGGTGGAAATAAAAAGAGAAGGAAAGAAATCAAATCAGAAAAATGCTGTAATTCACATGGCAATAGAGCCAAGTCAGTACAGAGGCATCACCTTGAGCTTTGTTTTTTTGTCACAGGATTTGGACTTGGAACAGTTTTAGTATT
Source organism: Calotriton arnoldi (assembly GCA_963921515.1). Lineage (NCBI taxonomy): Eukaryota > Metazoa > Chordata > Amphibia > Caudata > Salamandridae > Calotriton > Calotriton arnoldi. The sequence goes on along the minus strand of CAWUFW010015210.1, from coordinate 349,002 downwards.
GGGCCCTTTCGATGTCACAGAGAAAATCTCAGAGGGTATGTCAGAGCGAGCCACGATGGTATGCGAGTGGGCCCTTGTGTTGGCTCAAGGCAGTCCTTAGAGCTGTCCTAGTGAAGGAAGCGTATTCGGCACTGACCCTGTTAGATGAGGGCGTAGCCGGCACTGACCCTGTTAGATGAGGGCGTAGCCGGCACTGACCCTGTTAGATGAGGGCGTATCCGGCACTGACCCTGTTAGATGAGCCCAACCACAAATGTAAAAACTGAATGTTCTAAAATAATTAGTCATCCAACCAGGTCCTTGGGAAATAATGGGGTACTCATGCGATGTTTCTTCTGTCTTTTCTACTAAGCTAAAAAGGATAAAAAAGCAAATGTTACATTACTGCAACTTTGGTTTGCAACTCGTTCTGCTGCAGACAAGCATACTATTACTCATCTGCCATCTAGTGGTGATTCCACAATAGTGCAACTTGTTTTTCTTAAAGTCTTTGAGCTTTCTTGCATGATTGGAATGACTTGTGAGGCAGTGGCTTTACCTTACATAACATGTCGGCAGGATGGGGTATCCAGGAACGACTGACTACTTGATAGTGTGGAAAAGGGTGCTTCAATGAAACAGGTGCACAAATCAATAAAACAGCCTTGGCTCGCTGCCTTACATACTAAAACAATTTGGCCTCGCTACACATTTTCATAACTATCACAATTCCCCTCCCCCTCCCATAAGCCCAACCTTCCCACAAAACACCAAGCAAAGTCCAATCACCACTCTCCTCAGTCAAAAAACCCTTGCATCCAAACCATGTGCATACAGCACTGTTGCCATCTCCTTCCATTCATCAACTACCCCTCCCCCCCTTAGCTTCAACTGGGTCTCAACATTGACCAACATTTCTATGCCTTAACTTAAAGTTGCGAACCAAAACCACCACCAGAAAAACCTTGCATTTTTCTGCCCCTCCTGCTGAACTTACATCCCCACTGGAAGATGTAACATTTCTGACCTTCATCAGACTTAAGGCCGACGATGGATGGATGCACCCCATCAGGATTAAAAAATTCTACCATATCATACCGGATATCAGAATGTTCCAAAAATACCATGCCTTCGAATTTGCAAACTTTTCTCAATTCCCTGTTGCCTTTTCGCCGAGCTCTGTCAATCCCCCGGGTTTCGTGGCACCCCCTCTAAACCCTTGTTGGCATCAATTCAGCCAAAACTACAGTTGTGCCAGCCTATAGACCTTTAATCTGCAATAAATCAAATGTAATGCCTTTACCAGCACCAAACCCTTCAGTCTCATAAGATCATTTTCTCCTAGGTGAACAATTAACACATCAGGACAGCGGCATCCCCCCACCAGAGAATTTAATTTAGGTACCAGTTTGTGCCACCTCATGCTCCATTTGATCTGAACCATCTTATCAGTCAGTCCCAACTGACTACCTCCTTTTCTGGTATCAGCATGCTTCACTGCCCACTTTAGGCAACAGATCCACACCCCAATGTGCTCTCTGCCAGGGCCCGCAATAGAACCTAGAAGAAAAGAATCATGATTAAAGCACCTCGCCTAAAACCCACCCCAATTGCAAGTAGCGCTAATAACAATTAGACTGCCCCCGGCCCACCTGCTTGATCTCCGCCGCAGTCCAACCCCGGCATTCTACCTTCATCGTCATCCCAATCCTGAAAGAATGATTGCCTAAATCCCAAGCCCCATAACCCAGGATCACCAGGGCTTTCCTCAAAACCCCCAATACCTGCGGTGCTGAAAACCACACCCCATCCTTATGACTAAAAACAGATCTATGACTTGTCAAAGCCACCCACCATTCCAGAGGAAAACCCCACGCATCCGGATACACTCTCATGGTGACGCAGGTAGCCATGCCCAATTGGTCGGTTTTTTACTTTGGAATCCACACTTTTATCGCTCCTGCCAGTGTTCAGACATCCTGCCTATGGATCCCCTCCTGTACCTTAGTGCCAACCACCCCTGCAATCCTGAATGCACCAAGAAAACAGCCAAACCCTGATCACCGAAAAGTGTTAAGTCTCCCAAGCATCCCTGCACACCTGTGGCAAAATGTCAATCGCCTGCTTCAAAATATCCAGTGTAATAGATGCCACACTCGCACCCCTGTGCCCCTCTCCCTGGCCCAACCATCCAAAATCTGCTTACCTATTTCCCCTGTGGATGGTTCTTCACCCTAGAACAGCTTCCCGAGAAAAGCCTCCCCGCAATCTTACCAGCTATGGTAACCACTGACAAACCTCCCCCAATCAAAGACAAAATAAAATGCACCACGTCATTTCGACGAGCTCGGCCTCCATCCGTGCCGCTATGCAGTAGAGCCCCTGACTGCACAAACTCTTCCCAAGCCAGCCTGTACACCTTAAAAGTAGAGTCCGACAAAGACCCAATGATAAACTGCATCACTCGCTCTCTCCCACAGTCCATAAGTGATCTGGGATCGTCGTATTCATCTCGTCGGCCCACGGTACAAGTCCACTGAACCTCATCCACTGAAAACAAGAAAGATCGTCAGCAATCTCATTGTTGACCTTAGGCACATGTTGCACTTTGTATATGATGTTCGCACGCGAACACTCTAAAACAAAAACTTGCAGCAACTGCCAAACCTTTGGATCTCGAGCAGATCGCACCGTCTTATTAGCAAATTCTCATCCCCACAGGCACACAGCAACCACTAAAGGGGAAAATTCCAAGAGGGTGATACTCCAACCCCCCTCTCTTCCATGCTTTTGGCCATTCCTCCGCACACCACCAGGCTTGCCAAAACCATGGCCACCTGCTGCATCAGAAAACAGCTTGACTGACCATTACATGTGCTCCCCACTCCAGCCATGGAAATACCATTGCATTTGCATAGAAATGTCCTCCAAAAATGCAAACCTTTCTTTACTCCCACTTTGAGGTGCATCTGGTGGTGTGGGAGGGATGTACCGGCTAGAGTCCAACCCAGTTGCCTGCAAAATGTCCTCCCTGCTCTCACTACCCTGCATGGGAAATTCAAATGCCTATTTACATATACGGTGACTTCAACAACAAGGTACATATTTACAACAGTCACAATGTAAAGAACATCTTGTGCTCCTCAGCTGCTTCCCGCCGTACCCTGAACCTTCGTATTGCACAACTATTAAGTTCCCTCTTTCGGACCCTTTTGTTGAGGGGGGGCGGATTTGTACTCGGACCACCTTTTTTTTGCATCCATGTCTGTCGGTCTTCCGGGAAGGGTCATTTCGACCCCATTACTCGGATTACCTTGTGAGTCTTTTACCATACGGATACTATTCCCAGCAGTATTCTCAGGCAACCCCCCAGGCATGTATCCTTCTGTCCTGATGATGATCCCTCCACCATAGTCAGGATCGAAAAGTCGTCGACAACCACATCTTGACTCCAATTGGCTCATTAGGATTTATGTGGAGCACAAGATGTTCTTTACATTGCGACTGTTGTAAATATGTACCTTGTTGTGGAAGTCACTGTATATGTAAATGCCTGAGGTCTGGAAATCTGGTGATTTCCAACCCCTTTTTTTACCCACCACACTTTGCTTATAGTTTGCTAATTTCTTTTGATTGCTTGACTAATAAATACATTGGTTTTCCATCTGGATAATACCAACACAGGTCTTTATGTAGTTCTGTGCCCCATAGCTTATGATTTTTTTTGTAGGGACCACTGTTTCTTATAATTCATTGTACACCCTTGGTCCCTCTCGACTCATAGGGTTCCCTTGTTTCTTTGCAAACGTTACCTGGCCTCAAGGTCATGGCCCCCACCAAAGCCGTCCGTCCCGACACAGAGCTTGCCTCCTTCTGGCTGACGGCTGACTTTGCTGCCTTATCCACTCTAGGCTGCAAAACACCAATGCAACCCCCTCCTGTTAGCCTCGCGCCATCGCCGGTGCACCTCGAGAGGCACCTCTCAACATGTACACTCAGCATCCTCCTCCCCCACAATTTCCCCTTCCTCCAACTCATCCTCTCCCTAATCGAGCTCCCATTCAGGTTCCTCGCGCACTCCCCCATAATCGGGACTGGTCCCCGGCACTTCCTCATCACCACTGCCACCATCACCAAACTGCGTATCAAATAAATATTGGGAGAAAATGAAAGTCCTGTAAGGTGGGCACATAGCCCAATCCTTGATGCTCCATCGTTCGGTCTACCACTGTCCCAGAGCCAGCCGCACTGACACATGCTCTGCCTTCGGGCTGGGGTTGGCAGGCTGCACCAAGCCTTCCCAGCTGCTCCAATGCCACTTCGGCTGAGAAACTTACTTGAAACCCCTGCCTGACGCTACACTGGCCCTGCCCTGCTTGAATCCTGACACTCGGTGACCGGTCATAACACCACACCCACCTGCCCCGCCCCCCTATCCTGAAAAGCCTCAGGCCCCAGCCATGTTACAGACCTCGCAGCAGGACCAGGCGCTACCCCACACCCCATCTCACCATGAGACAACCCCCCTGCCCTCTGCAATATGAACCCTTGTGAGCCCCCCTATCTCCCTGACCACAAACTGGCTGTCCCTGGTCCATCTACCCCATCCTCATAACTACCCGGGGCCCCAGGCCTCAATGCTGGGTGCACATTGACAGTGAGCAGCACTTCCAAGATATCCCTGGCTCTTGCCCCCATCTCGCCTAATTCTGCACTTGCTCCACTAGCACACACTGTCCCAATTCACCATGCCCCACCTGCCTATGTGGCGGCTCCATCCCCCGTACCTGAGCTACAGACAAGGCCTGCCTGCGCGGCTATAAAGATCACACAAAACTAAAATGGCACCCTAATTCTAACTGACATGCCCGAAGACCCATGGGAAAACCCCGCCCCCATGCCAATCCTAACGTCCCCCGCTCATGGACCCTACCAACCGCCTGAAAATTCGGGGAGGGGAGGGCATTCTTAGTCCCGCCCCTCCCAAAAAAAACACACATTTTCCTCAACCTGGGGAATGCCTGTGTTCCTTTACATAATGTATTTTAATAAAAGATCATCTTGTCTATTCCTCCACTATACCCGGTTGCGCTGACGCAAAGGCAGCAAACAGTTGGATTGAGGTACACAATAGTTTTGTGCAACCATTATAATGAATGTCAGGCATTGTGGGTTAGTAAAGAAAGAAGCCAATTTCATAATTGTAATGGGGAACGGAGACACAACCTTCGGAAAGAAATTTGGGTCTGTATTCAAAGCGCATCTCCCTATAAAGGCCCTATTGACTTGTTTTCTGATTTGGGGATCAGCTGCCAGGTGGAAACGTTTTGAAGCTTATGCTGCAGATTGTATCTGCGATAGCAAGTACTAAAGAATGTCGTGAACTTGAAGTATGTAGTGGTGGGATGACTTGTAAAACAGTGAGTAGCACAGCACTAGCATTTAGTAATGAACGGAGAACGTTTTAGCACGTAAAGCAGCACAGAGCTTTCCACAAGTGTGTGTATGTATTCCTTCAGCAAGGCCATATTGCACTATGGAAGATGTAGTCCTTGCGTGTTTTATTACGCTTTCAATTTTCACTGCAAACTAAAATAATGACCAATGTCAATGAGGTAACCTTTCGTTTAAACAGATTAGCCTAAAGCATGCCTGCCTTGTTGGGCTAGGTGCCCCATCATGTGCTCACACATAATTCAATCAGTCAGTTTAAGGCAGTCAAAATTTCAATTTCAGGAGCGAAATTGACAAGTACAGAACACGGCAAGGGAGGCATACTCTTCCTGCAAACAACTGCAGATGCAGTTTCTGCTCGGATGAACCAACATTTCCACCAGAAACCCCAAAAATACCTAAACGCAGTTTACCAAGTAGTGCTCAGAGACCTGCTTTGTGTCCCATCAGCTGAAGCAACAAAAGAGAAGGTCAACAGGGTCAGCAAGTGTATACCTCACAATGGGTGATCATTAGAAATTACTTCTGATAAGTTCATACAGAGTGGATAGCAGTGGCGTACCGTGGGCGGGGCCACAGGGGCGGTTGCCCCGGGCACATAATTCATAGGGGCGCAAAATTTTGGGAGAAAAGTGGAAGGATACTTGCGTTGTCCCGGGCGCTGGCAACCCATGCTACGCCGCGGGTCGGTAGAACATCTGGAAAGAAGAGTGCTTTATTGGAGGAGTTACTATAGGGGCTTAAAGAGAGGAAATGGACAGAGTAATGTCACTGACAATTAAAGTATTTTTTAATAGAATGGAACAGACTGTCTCTGTGGTATGTAGCTATTATGAAGGTCAAATCTACGTGTTTGTTATTGACCGTAAAGCAGTGCAGAGCAGTGGGCATGGTGTATCCCTTGGTGAAAAATATACACTATTCTAGAAGGATTAAAAGGAACAGAAGAACGAGGAAGGAGAAAGTGCAAAAAGGACAGTACCTCCCGATCAACTGTACCAATAGAAAGCAAGCTTCTAATGAATGGCCTAGTAACCCCTTCCATGCGTCGTGAAGTCACACTACGAAGAAGGGTTTCCAATGACCAGGTTACAATAGAGAGTTGCAGTGATGCGGAGCTTCAAAGGCTGGATATCAGTAGACCAGAGAGCGAAGATTAATAAAGCAACCAATGAGAAGACAGGAAGAGGAACTGTATAGTAAAGATTTAGGAACCTATGGAGTGTATGTAATCGTCCATAGATGCAATAGAGGATGTATTTAATAGTGGTTCATTTAGATCTTATATGAATTTAAATGTATCTACCTAATAACAATATCAGGTGTGGACCGGGATACATAGCTTTAAACAGCATGGAAAGTGTATCTGTCAATGGCGGCTAGCATAAAAAAATTATGGTGGGGTGCGATGGTGCACAACTCACCATAAGGAGCGGGAGCACGACCGATACGGAACTTCTCTGCCGGGAATTGGATCCTGGTTGTCCACGAGCAGGAAAGGGAAGGGCTTTACTTCCTGCTCAGTGGAACTCGATCCAACCAATCCTGGAGCTACTCTCATCAGCATGAGAGTAGCTCCAGGATTGGTTGGACCAGGCTGACCCTGCACTCCTTTTGAGGCTGGGGCGTGTGCCAGCAATCTCACAGCCTTTTAATTGCTGGCTCTACACTGCGCATGTCGGGCTAGCCATCGCAAGATGGCCGGCCAATCCGGCATGCGCACTGGAGACCAGTGCTGTCATCTTGCATTTGCAGGATTCAGCCCCGCCCCCACCCTCGTGCTGTGCACAGCACAAGCTGGTGCAGTGGCAAATAAATAAAATGGCATTGACATGCCATTTTATTTATTTGTGTTTGCCTGCTGTGCTGGCAGCAGGTGGTGCGACGCTCCTCTGTTCTTGAAGAGTAGCCGACCCTGGTATCTGTATCCTGCTTAAAATATTGTAAACTATGAGCTAAGGTTTCATGATCCAACAGGGCTCTTGAGTACCTATAGATAGGAAACAAGTGACAAACGGAGTAAAGCTTGCACAAAGTTATAATTAAGCGCTTATAGCCAAAACATTTAGGGCCACGTTTACTAAGCCTTTGCATTGCTATTGCATCATGCAAGGCAACGCAAAGCCTTAAGTGATATTTACTAAGCCACACAAATCCACATTGTGTGAATCCAGAGTAACGCAAGGCAGCGCAAATCGCTGCCTTGCATTACTCTGCTTTGGGCAGGCGTTCCATGGGTGCAGTGTGGGCATTCTCATGCATCCACCCATGGATTTTGTCACAATCCCAAATCTACTATGGGTAGTAAACCTGGGATTGCATCAAAATGCTACACCATCCCAACAGAGGTGTAACGAGGAGAAATATGCTTATTTCTCCTCGTTATTTAGTCTTTCTTTGTGTGCTGCATTCTTCAGCACACGTAGAAATATGCACGCAAGGATTGTTTTTGTGCAGGAAAGCATCCCTTCCCGCACAAAAACAATCCGGCCTGTAACACAGGCACTCTTGCACCACGGTGCAAGAGTGTCTGCATTGGTGGTAGGCAGCACTCAGTGCACCAGCGCAGAGGGGGCAGGAATGCACCATATCTTAGCAAATATGGTGCATTCCAGCTCCTTCCATTTGATGCAGCGCAGCAAGTTGTCTTGCTGCGTTGCAATAAATGTAAGGCTTCTAGTTTTCCATTTTTACAGATAAATACAGACTGAAAACAATGTGTTTCTTGTCTGCATTTATTTTTAAAAGCGGAAAAATACTGAAAATTGTGCTTCTTTTGAGCGACTCTTTATGCAGTCCTTCATGAATCACAGGCCAACAGGAGAGCAGATAGACAGCATGGGGAAGTAAAAAACAGGATAAGATTTCCTTAAATACAGGCATGTGTTAATATATATATGAAATATAATGGTTATATTTACCTGTAGGTGTAGTGTTGTGCTATATTTAGGTGCTTCATTTGCTAAAATGCGACAGGCATCAAAGTATGAATGCATGTTCATCAGTTAAAAAAATTTGAAAATACACCATTAACACTCCATTTTTTCCCAGAACAAAAAATAAATATGGGTAAATACCAATCAGACGGCCCAAAAATAAATATGGATAAATACCAATAAGACGGCCCAAAAATAAATATGGATAAATACCAATAAGACGGCCCAAAAATAAATATGGATAAATACAGACGGAAATGTTTAAAAAAAAAAATAGATACCATAAAAGTGGGAGCCCTAATTAAATGTTAGTAAAGCTGGCCCGAGTGTCCATGACGCAATGAAGGGGCGCCTCAAACTACCAGTACTAGAAAGGGTAAGGTACAAGTGCTGAAGCCATGGCTAAAACAAGGGGATGATGGCTAAAACAAGGGGGTAAGATGCACACATACAATGGGTGGAAAATTGTCCTGTGCCAACCTGAGTACTGCATTTAGCATAGGAAGGTTCCAGTAGGTTGTCTCTATTCCTTTTTAGCATTTCAATTCGAAATTCCTCTTCCTGCAAGGTAGACTAGTCAATTTGTTGCGGAACCTAGAACTCATTGTAATACAATTTCTGTGAGTGGATTGTTATTGAAATTTTTCCGTAGAAAACGATGGTGAAAAGTCTAGCACTCTATGATGAAGCGTTAATCCAATATGGCGGATTTTTCAAAATGGCTGCCCATTATTTGAGATATAGGGTATAATTGTTTATATGCCCATGTGTGGTATCATTTTATATGTTTTTAGGGACGGGAAAGTCAAAAATAACATCAAAAATTGTTTCTGATGACCATAATATCAAATAATCGCGAAATATGTCAGATAGACAAAGTTTGTATAATTTTTTCGTTGACTTATATGACAAAGTGTGAAGGAACGTAAATATTACAATTAACTTTTGAAATAAAAAGTTTGCTATTGTTTGTGTTTTGTTTTGTAACTTTGTTGTTATTGTTTGTTTTTTTGTTAATCAAAAATGTTTCATTTATGTGTTACAGGTTCTTGCGAGTTGCTGTGAGATACAGTGAAAATGGACGTAGAAAAGTGTTTCATTTGTGATGTGGTGTTTCAAGAAAATGACGATGTATCTGTACTCACTGAAAGAGGAGTGACTGGAATTCAAAAAACATGCAAGGAGAGAAAAATATCTAAGTTTCACGTTTGTGTTTGGCAGAAAGTTCACAAGAAATGTAGAGCGCGTTTTGTTAACTTGAAAACTCCGTTCCAGGAGAAAGAATCAGATCCCACAACTTCTCGTGTTCTACGGTCGTGTGAAACCCCGTTTGATTTTAGAAAAATTGTTTTTTCTGTGGTACTGAGTTAAGTTTATACTTCAGGGAGAGGAAAAAAATGCGTTGTTTAATGCACGAACAGTTGAATTCAAATCACCAGTTTTACAAAAATGCAACGAACGCAATGATGAATGGGCAGACAAAGTTAAGAGACGTATCCAAAATGTGTCTGATTTACATGCTGTAGATGCATGCTACCACAAACAGTGTTACGTCGATTTTTATACTGGAAAATTCATTCCCGGGCAGTTCACTGAAAACCCTCCAATATCTTCAGGTCGACCAGAGGACTCAGTTCGCCAGGAAACCTTTCTTCAAGTAGTTAAATACATGGAGGAAAATGATGAAGAACAAACTACTGTTAAAGAACTTGTTAATAAAATGCGAGAATTACTGCCAGAAGATAGCGAACCATACAGTTCGAAGTATATGAAACAAAAACTCAAAGAGCATTTTGAAGATGAAATCTTCATAGGAACAGTTGCAGGACTGCTGATGTCGTTACTTTTAAAAGTACAGCTGCTCATGTATTGCAAGAGTACCACAGTCATAGCCATGAAGATGTTGAAGAGGATCGAAACAATCTCCTTATGGCAGCTGCTGAAATAATAAGAAATGATATTAAAGACATCCCTGTAGAACCAGAAACATATCCACCCATTGAAAACATGAGTAGTGTTGACTATAATGTGAGCTATATTCCTGATTCGTTAAGGCTCTTATTATCAGTTTTTGTTACTGATAAAACCAACAGAGAGAGAAAAGTAGCTTCTATAGGACAGGCAATTATTCAAGCTGTGCGCCCACGAGTCTTAGTTGCACCGTTGCAGTTAGGGCTGGCAGTTCAATTACATGACAACACAAGCTCGAGATTTGTAGTTGAAGCAGTAAATCATATGGGATTCTGCAGCTCCTATTCAGAAGTTCTTCGTTTTGAACGTTCAGCTGCAGCAAATGGTCAACATCCTGAAACAATTCTTAAAAGCTGAAAGAACAGGAAATTGGCATCTACATCTTGCTATGGTAAAGGAGATGCTACCTTTTTTGCAGCATGTGGCCATAATTTATATGCCAGTTCTGCACGACTGTATTATGAGAGAATGGTTGAGCTTGAATTTGAAGCTCCTGATATATACACGGCATTTACAAATGGTCTGCATGTTGTCCGAAGAAGTGATAGGTTTTGGGGTGGCCTTTCCACTGATTTGGTAATTGAACAAGTTCTAATGAAGAATATAAAAGGATTCGGCGGAATGACCCATGGAAAAGGTATGACAGAACAGCAGCAGCTTGTCTGGGTTATGTCATGCCCTATTTGCGCCCATTTGAATGAATGCATGCAGGACTTTGCTTCAGTGAAGCATGCAGCAAATGAGCAACATGTTACTATGACCAGTTCAAGAATTGAACGCGATAAAGGAGATACACAGAAAGTACTGGTATATGTAGAACAGCTCAATGTTTTTGAGCAAGACAGCAACCTGCGTAACATTGTCACGGGTGTTACTTATGGCAGTGATGTTAATCCTGAACTTGCAGAAGAAATTGGAAATAGAATTCTTAATGAGATGATGGACAAAAGAGTCTCTGAGTTCTCTTTCCAGAAAAAGCAACCAGGTGAAGGTAATGAAATCAGTTCAATCTGTTAAATTGAAAGAAGAAACCTTTGTTATGGATCCTGAATTATTGTTTCAGCGCTTGTTGCTTTGTGCTCAGACTAGTGGCGTGGATTTGCAGGAGGTGTTTCGTTATGAGCTTTGCTCATACCCAGCTAGTTTATTCAATAAGCATGGACTTATGAGGGAATCTGGGAAGTCGCAGCTTGCCAATTATATTAAAGAGCAAGTACCAGCCGTTGCTAACATGCCTGAAAATATGCAGTTCGTCATTCATGGCGGGTGGTTACTACATCGCCTTCCTTGGAGTCCGAATCAGACATTCCATGAGCTGCTTTGTGCCTATGAGAGATATGTGCTAACAAAGTATGGCCAGGCAATAGTATTCGACGGATATGGAGATACGTTTTCTACAAAATCAGAAGCCCATCTAAAAAGAAACAGAGGTATTGTAGGACCTAAAGTAAATTTCATAACTTCTACCTCCATCCAGAATCAATTATTTCTGAGTAATAATGGAAATAAACAAGCCTTCATTGATCAATTATCGCAAAAGTTACAAGAAGCTGGGTGTAAAACAAAGCAAGCTCATAGTGATGCAGACTTCATGGTCGTTTTGGAGGCTATTGAGTCGGCCAAAACTCATCCTACAGCCATTGTTGGCGAGGACACCGATCTTCTCATACTACTCCTTCATCATTTTCAAGAAAACCAATTTGATATTTTCCTTTGCCCAGAACCTAAGAAATCTTCCAAAAACATAACTGTGTATGATATTAGGAAATTAGCAAAAGCTTTAGGTAATGACGTCTGCTCTCACATCTTATTTGCTCACGCCGTATTAGGATGTGATACCACCTCCAAACCATTTGGATTAGGAAAACGTGACTCCATAAAGTTGCTAAGAAAATCAGGCAGCTTCAAAGAAAGTGCTGCCGTATTCCAAACTTCACAAAAATCAACAGAAGAAATTGAAAATGCTGGTCTTAATGCTATTATAGAGTTGTATGGAGGGAGACAGTACACTACATGATATGAGACTTCGAACTTTCACTTCAAAGGCAACAAAATCAACAATACATGTGAAACCAGAAGTCTTGCCTCCTACAGAGGATGCCTGCAAATTTCATTCGCTCAGAGTATATCATCAGGTGCAGCAGTGGATGGGTATTCATATGTATCCATTACAGTGGGGATTTGAAGTGAAAGATGGAAGATTGGCTCCCATTAGAATGAGTCAAGCACCAGCACCAGATCATTTATTAAAATTTGTGAAATGTGGCTGTATCAAGAGTCAATGTGCGACTCTGCAATGTATATGCAAAAGACAGGGAATAGTGTGCACAGATGCGTGCACGGATTGTCGAGGAATAAGCTGTTGCAATTCCATGGAAGTGGACATGGACGATGATTGAAATCATACTATTCTTATACTGAGGAGTGCTGTTTGAATTTTTCTCTTTAACAATTTTCTTTTGTCAGTGTCATATTGAGAAGTGCTATATTATCTAGTTGAAATTTGTTTATCCTTTTCAAATGATGTTAAAAAATGTAAATAAAAATAATGTCAAAACTATGTTTGGCATATTAACATATAATTATCGTTGTTTATTGTATTAATACCAATTTGATGTTATAGTCATCAGAAACAATTTTTGATGTTATTTTTGACTTTTCTGTCCCTAAAAACATATAAAATGATACCACACATGGGCATATAAACAGTTATACCCTATATCTCAAATAATGGGCAGCCATTTTGAAAAATCCGCCATATTGGATTAACGCGTCATGATAGAGTGGTAGACTTTTCACCATCGTTTTCTACGGAAAAATTTCAATAACAATCCACTCACAGAAATTGTATTACAATTAGTTATAGGTTAGCCCATTTTTTGAACTAATTTGACTAGACTAAGGCGATGCTTTGGTGGAAGGCTGCACACTGTATTCATGCATGGAAGGCAGAGGTTTCATCTGGAGGGAAAGGTATTAGCAGTTAGGGTTTAAACACGCCTTATGTGGAGAGTCAAGTTTATAATTGTTCTATAAAGACTTTAATATTTCTCTCATGTTCTTAAAACCATATGTGAATTGCTGATTACTTACGATAGTTCTTGGCGTTGTATTATGGTATTTATTGCTTCTAAATAAAGTCTTTTAAACACAAAAAAAGTTTATAATTGGTCTATTGTTTTTTAGTAAACATTTTAATGGAAATTTTTATTTTGTCACCGTGCTTGTACAGGGTTCAAAAAGCAAGTGTGGCAGGGGGTCTCTCCCCTTGGTGACACAATCAACGGGTAGCACGCAATCGTATTGAGTTGATGATTGTTCTAAGTGTGTGCAATTCCCCTTCCGGCCACCAGTGTTTGAATCTTGTTCTTCCTCACACTGATCCTTTGCTCAGAATCAAGGGGCAGTAGTGAGTCAGGGGACTGGGGTAAATCTGCTGTCATTTTCGAAAGATTCCTCTTGGACACCCTCTTTTAAGAATTTGAAAGGTGCGCAAGTCAGAAAGTCATCCTTCTGGCCTTTTCTGATTATTTTTGCTTAAGTGAGATTGAAATCGATTTTGAAAACCAAACCATCTACAATTCCTTGTCTATGATTTCAGAGCCAGGGTGACTATTTTTTTCAGAGGCAGACTTCCATTAAGAGGCTTATTTGCTTTTCAAGGCGATCCACATTTCAAGGCAAATTCTCCTTTTTACTTCATTTCAAAGTGGGAGATGGAGCCTGGCAGCAAGGGGTGGCTCCTCCATTAGGGCGGAGGAGCGTCGCCCCCACTGCTTTCTTGCAGTGCTGTGAGAAAGCAGAACGGTATGCCTGGTTGGGGGCGGGCGGGAGAGCGGCTCGGGGAGGAGTGGCTTGCCCATTGCTGTGGGCCCTGACTGATTGGTCGGCCCTCTGGGGCCGACTAAACCAGTCATGCACACTCTGAATTTTCTCTATGTAGGGTGCATGCAGCCTACATAGAGAAAATGGCCTCCCTACAGGCGCCCGGCTGGGCGCCGTCCGCACCAATCACAACGCTGCCCTTGCAGCGTTGTGATTGGCTTAGGGGAGGGGAGGGAGGATGCCTGCTTCCTGACGCGGGACCCGGCCAGGAGCGGAGTCAGCGCTGGACCCGGTAAGTTAATTTTGTAAATTTATTTTTAAATCCCCCCACCCGTGAGTCATGCGAGCCTCGACTGCTGTTAGCCTACCCCTTTGGGCTCACGGCATGTGTGTAGTATTCGACTCAGATGGTGTCAAGGAATATTATAGTTTCAAGGCCAATGGCATCTAGATGGCTTGTGTTTTGGGTGTTCTCTGATCTACAGAAGAAATCTTGTGGCCATGTTTTGGTTTTAAGTGGACATCTCTTGGCATAAACCACCAACGAACTGGGCCTCTGAAAGATGGCTGCGGAGACCGGCTGGGCGTGGACCCTTTCCATCCACTGATTTCATGGTTGGCTCCACATTCAGATCTTCGTCATCTGCTTTCTTGTCTTTTTTCAAATTCATCCTTGAAGGCCTCTTGCAGGGGCGTGACACAGGCCTATGCAGTGCATGGGGGCTCCACCCTGCGAGGCACTCTCAATTCGGTTTAAAACCCATGGATAACTGTGAAATATAGGAGTTGCTGGGACCCCTTGCCACAGGGCCGGCTTTAGCGCTGTTGGCGCCTGGTGCGACAATGATTTTTGGCGCCCCAACACCCTATGACCACCTCCTCGGATTCTCTCACTACCACTGGGCAAAAGTGCCCCTCATCTCTCTCATTTTAAGTTGTTGCTAAACAAAGCCCCCCACTGAGGACAGTGCCCCCTACACAGGTCAGCACCCAGTGCAGCTGCACCGGTCGCACTGCCCTAAAGCCAGCCCTGCCTTGCTATATTCTGCAGGTGGGCTCCATCATTTTGCCACTGACTTCTGGGCAGGGGCGTATATTCAGGCGAGTGTATATGGTGGTACACCTTCCCAATCATTTTTCAGGATTGGATTTAATGAGGCTCCAATGGGATTTGTCAGGTAACAGTTGGGTCCTTTCCTCCCCATGCTTCCCTGTTGATAGCAGTGCTTTGAGGGGGAGGAGGGTGGGCGGTATTAACGTTTTTTCCCCATTCCCCAAGGTTTTGGAGCGCTTTACATGAGCACCAGTTACATTACACAAGGACACACGGGGAGATTATGTGATTTGCCCAGAATCACAGGATGTTGAGCTGATGCCGAGACTCGAACCTGGTTCCCCAGCTCCAAAATCGGCAGCTTCCGCTCTGGCCCTTACGCCAATGACGGGCCTATGACTGCCGGTAGGGCCGAGTGGCCAGAGACTGATGCACTTTTGCTTTAAAATCTTGGGCCAGCACTGCCAACCCCTGCTTGTAACTAACTGCATGGATGTCTCCGTGTGACTGGATGTGCTCCGTGTTGCCTCAAGTCCACGCAGCTCCACCCGACCTCAGGACACGGACTCCTCTCGCCTCAAGTCTACGACAGCAAGCTGGCACACGGACTCCCGTTCCGAGTCAGAGCAGAAATGATTTTCTTGAGCTGCCAGCGGACGTTGAGTTGAAGACACCTACAGGAGGTGAGCCACCAAACTTTGCTTCTCAGTAGAGTAAATGCTGATTATACTTGCTGTGTTGAGGTCTCTTGTACCTAGAAAGGTTGTGTAGAACGTTCGCTCGTCGCCAAAATGAGGTGATGCCTTCACCTTAAATCAAAAGGCTGCAACGCTTCAAGTTGTGGTTTGTAGCAGGGTTATTGTACAGCATGCCGATTAGAGACCTCACCCACAGAGTAGCAACAACCAACTGCCAAACTTCAATCATGAACATTCTCCCTGCAGATGCTTACATTCTAGATTTCTACATCATTCCATAGCAACAAGAACTTCAAGGAGATACCTACTTCAGAGCACCACTGCACCTCAAAGAACTAAGGGCAGTGCAGGAGCTGTGCGCCAGACGGTGGATTTCGGGTTGTTCCTCAGAGCAGCTGCCGCCTGTGCAGCGTAGGCTCTGATTTCACTCTCTGCAACAGCGTTGGTTTCTCCCACCCCTGTGTGCGTAGGCACGTCAAACCTGCGCACCGGTGACCTTTGGTGACACCTCAGCTCGGGATATATTCAGCGAATCCCAAAGCGCCTTAGGCTCGGGCTTCCACAGAATGTCCCAGGAACCATCCGGCCTGTATGTGAGACGATGCAGGGGCTCAGCACAGCCCTGTCCATAAATCATTTTGATCCCATCTAGAGAAAGGTCTGTCAGAATGGTTAGTCGCGTGGCACTAGACTATGAATAATTCATTTTGATATAGCGCTTTATCCAGCAGTATCTTTCTGAAGCTCTGTAAATAATGGATGTTTCTCATCCTCGTCATTACTCAGTTAGTTAATGCACTTACTGTAGTCGTGTTTCAAAGTGTAATTTCCAGTGGCAGGTTGGAAGCTTCATCAAGTAGCTTGGAGGGTTAATGTGCCTGTTACCAGTACATTGCAAATAATGTTAGGCCAGACATTTGTATTCTATGTAAGATAAATCAGTTGGTCACTGCTTTTCTTGCTCACCGAAACATTGAGTAACTTGGTAGTAACTGTAGTGGCCTGGGTGAAGGGCACTAGGACCCTGCATTGGACAGGAAGGGGAAAGGAACCGGACACCACGTCCGGTCAAGGAGGTGGGGACGGGGCACTTGGGACGAGAGGGGAACGAGGACGGACGTGCATGTGGGCAGCAATACGAAACCTCTCTAAATAAAGGATTACGCAACCCTACCTGATTCTGGCGTGTTTCTGTGGTCAGGGGACACGACAACTGGCGACGAGGAAGGTGGGATTTCCTTTTCCACGCGACACCAGACGCGTGCACTGAGACCATCGCGACCGAAAACGGAGCCAGGAGCCCACCCTGGTCCGCCTGCCGATGACGATCAAGGGATGAATCGCTGCGGTATCCGGAGCCCACCCGGTCGCAGGACAGAAAACGGAGCCAGGAGCCCACCCTGGTCCAAGCGCCAAGAAAGAAGCAGCAGCGCGGGAGCCCACCCCGCAGTAAAGACACGCGGTAAGCCTGCCCGCCTGCTCGACGGCAAGCGGTGCACCCGTCTGTGCGTTCCAGCATCGCGCGCACAGATACGCGGTGCACCCGACTGTGCCCCAGCCGCCCGCAGCACAAAGTAAGGCCTCAGGTTAGCGCGGAGATTCAAAAGCAAATCTCGCGTGACTGAAGCGGCCATTTTGAAGTCAGGCGGGGGCACGAATAAGAAACAAGAAAGGCCCGGCGGCCATTTTAAGAGGTCAGGCAAGTGTGCCTGCAACGCGAGATCTCGCGATACTGCGGTGGCCATATTGAGGTCAGGCAGAATTGGCCAATCAGCTTCAAGGAAGGCCAGGAGGCCATTTTTAAGTCAGGCAGACAGAAAACGCAACAGAAAAGGGTGCAATTACACGCAGCTAAGCCTACAGATCAAAGGCAAGGGAGACAGTGTGACCTATACAGAAAAGGAATTGCACAGGAAGTAAAATTATCGTTTTGGCACCACACGAAAAAAAAAAAAAAAAGGAAAATAAACGCAAAGAGTGAAGCACCAAATAAAGGGAAGAAACATAATAAATAAATAAAATGGTTGAACCCGCAGGTGACAAAAACAGTCCACAAGCAATATTTCGCAGACCACTGCCATTCAGTCTATCAGAACCACAGGCTGGCATCAGGTGGGAAAGATGGAGTAGGCAATTCGAGCGCTACATGTGCGCCACGGACATCGCAGACAGCAAACAGCTGGACCTCTTTTTAAATCTCATAGGAGATGAAGTGGAGGACCTGCTCATAACATTTCCTAGCGATCAAACAGCGACATACAAGGGAGTGATACAATGCCTCACAGAGAAGTTTGACCCACAGCGAAATATTGAGTTTGAGAGCTACACTTTCAACACTGCATGTCAGCGAGCAGAGGAGTCCCTTGATGACTTCGCCACAAGACTGCGAAAACTGGTCAAGTACTGTGAGTTTGACAAGTTTGATAATGAACAAGCGATAAGATTGCGCATCATTGAAGGCTGTCAGTCCGTGGAGTTCCGTGCACGAGTTCTGAAGGAACCAACAACGCTAGAGAAGATATTGAACATGGCCCGCACGGAAGCATGAGCAACGGCGCATGCCAAACAGATGGAGCTGGGGAAAGAAAAAGAGTGGAGCAAGCGAATCGTGTGACTGGGAACTACAAGAAGAAAGAATACCCGGCGCCTTCGCCAACAAAGAAGAATGAACAAACATGCTATCGATGTGGCCTCGAATTTCCGCACGTCGGTGCGTGCCCAGCAATGGGCCAGAAGTGCAGGAAATGCAATAGAGACAATCATTTTGCAAGCGCCTGCCTGAGCAAGCAATTTCGGAGCGAGCGAGGGAGAGCGGCAAGACCACGGATGACCACCAGCAGGTATGCCCGTCACATGGATACGGCGGATCGCGGAAATCGCAGCTCCTCTGATGAGTCGGAAGAAATGGCAGCCCCTGCGAACGTGGCACGGCTGTATTTAATGTCAGACGCACCCAAGGAAGACAGAAGACCAGAGCACATTCATCTTGTGGAAAAGCATCAAATAAAGAAAACCGCAACTGTGGACATCGAGGTGGGGAAACACAACACACGGTTCGTGCTTGATAGTGGGGCCACATGCATACAAAGAAAAGGTGCCCCCTGTTTACTTTTAGGTCCAACAGGAGGGGAAATAACAACAACCGTGGAACAAACCTCTTATCTGACCTATGGAGGTATGATGGTTATGTGTGGGGGTTACCACAATTGAGAGATCTGTTCTTTTAATGTTAAATAACACAAACAATTATATGAATTTGTGAATATTTGTAAATGTTTTTTATGACTATTTGAGCACCAAAAAAGATCACAATTATATCCCAAAAAAAGAAAAAGCACAAGTGTTTTGATAAATAATAAAATTATATGTGATGAGACTTTATCTATGGGGAAATGTCGCCATTTGAGTGATTACCTTTGTTGAAATGAAATAGGTCAGATAAGAGGTTTGTTCCACGGTTAGTGGGGCCACATGCAACATCATGTGCATGTCGGAGTACGAGAAAATGAAAGTGAAACCACCACTATCACCGTCCACAGTTGATGTGTTCACGTGGGGCTCCAAAACGCCGGTAGAAAACATGGGGACGTTCACAGAGACCTTAACATACAAGGACAGGTCCTGCCAAGAAGAGATACATGTGCTGAAAGGTGACACCCCAGCACCATGCCTGCTAAGCAATGTCACGGCGCAGGTGATGGGTCTGCTGGCGATGACATACCACATGTCGGAAAAAGGGAACATTCTACAGGAACATCCGGCCATACTGCAAGGCCTCGGCAAACTGAAAGGCAAACAAATAACTTTGCACATCAACGAGGCGATCAAGCCGGTAGCGCAACACCATCGACGGGTGCCAATACATCTACAACCACAGGTTGAAGAGGAAATCCAAAGTCTACTGGCCCAGGACATCATTGAGCCCGTGGACGGGCCAACGCCATGGGTGTCTCCAATAGTGGCGGTTCCAAAAAAGAATTCCTCCAAGATCCGCATGTGTGGACATGAGGGTACCAAACACAGCGATTGAGAGAGAGTGACACCCAGGGCCACACTTAAATGACATGATCAGCTGTCTTACTGGGGCCTGCCGATTCTCAAAGTTGGACCTGTGCAAAGGGTACCACCAACTGGAACTGGATCAACAGTCAAGGTACATTACTACGTTCTCAACACACATGGGTTTGTTTCGATACAAACGGCTGAGCTTTGGCATCTCGTCGGCTGCAGAAATATTTCAGGAGACCATAAGGCAGGTAATAAGGCCAGTGAAGAACAGTTTAAACTACAGCGATGACATTCTAGTATTTGGACGCTCAGATGAGGAGCATGACGAGGCCCTGCATCAAGTATGCCTACAACTGGGACAAGCGGTACCAACATTGAATGCAGACAAATGCGAGCTGGGGAGGAGTGAATTGGTATTCTTCGGACACATCTTCTCCAAGAAAGGAATGAGGCCGGACCCCAGCAAAGTAGAAACACTTCGGAACGCGAGCCCTCCGACGGATGTAGCAGAAGTGAGGTCATTCTTGGGGCTTGCCAGCTACTGTGCTCGCTACATCAAGGACTTCCCCACGGTGAGCACACCGCTCCGAGAGCTAACAAAACAAGGTCAGAAGTTCCTCTGGTCACCGGAATGCAACTGGGCGTTTGAGGCAATCAGACAGGCTGTGATGACCGTAGATCATCTTGCCTATTTCGACCCCCTGCTATGCACTGAAATGAAGGTGGATGCCAGCCCAGTTGGACTAGGAGCAATACTAGCACAGCACCTGCCGGGGAGAGATTCCCCACAGAAAGTTGTTGCATATGCAAGCAAAAGTTTATCTGACATCGAGAAAGCATACTCGCAACCTGAAAAAGAAAGCCTAGCAGTGGTATGGGCATGTGAACACTATCACATGTTCATCTACGGGAAGCCGTTCACCATCATAACAGATCATCAGGCTCTGGTGACAATATACGGCAATCCGTCGGCAAAGATGCCGCCTCGCATTGAGCGCTGGGGTATAAGGTTGATGGACTATGACTTCAAGATTGTTCACAAGCCAGGAAAAGAACACAACCCGGCTGACTACATGTCCAGACACCCACTGCTGCATCGACAAGAGTCCACGTCCATGGCAGAGGAATATCTCAACTTTGTGCTCAAACAGAACACCCCAGCGCCAATAACGCTGGCAGAGATAGAGCAGGAGACAGCAAAAGACGTCACCATGCAAACGGCGAAAGCAACAACAAGACTGCAGCGATGGAGACACATCAACAATAACTGCATCTGGGGAGAAGGAGTAAACAAGGAAGAAATGCTAGCGCTAAAGAAGATACATGAAGAACTGTCGGAGACAAAAACAGGAATCATGATGCGAGGAACAAGGATAGTCATACCTAGTTCACTCAGGAGACAGACTGTTAATTTGGCACATGAATTGCACCGAGGCATGGTTGCAACAAAAAAAATGTTAAGGGAAAAAGTATGGTTCCCTGGCCTAGACAAAATGGTAGAAGACACCGTCATGACATGTCACATCTGTCAAACAACAGGACCGCCAACTAAGCCCGAACCACTACAAATGTCGGAACTCCCAAGGGCGGTGTGGACAACGTTGGCAGGTGATTTCTTTGGGCCACTGGACACGGGCAACTATCTGCTCGTGATCATTGACGAATACTCAAGATTCCCCATAGTGCGCCATGTCTCGTCGACATCAGCGACAGCAACGCTACCAATACTGGACGACATATTTGCAGCCTGGGTCTCCCCAGACACCCTAAAGACAGACAACGCTGCTCCGTTCTCAGGGGAAGAATTCCGAAAATTCATGACCTACCTAGGCATCCATCACAGGAAGATAACACCGTTGTGGCCACAAGCGAACGGCGTGGTGGAGAGGTTCATGGGGAACATAAAAAAAGTCTGTCCAACGCGCAAAGCTGGCGCAAATCTCCATTGGCCAAGCACTCTGTCAAGTGCTACGAGATTACAGAAACACCCCCCACAGCTCCACAGGAAGGTGTCCAGCTGAGTTAGTACTGGGAAGGACAAGCAGGACGAGGCTGCCACAGGTAGAGGCAGCGGCACCACCTGAGCACAGCAGCATCGCCGCCAAAGAAAAGATGAAAGCCTATGCAGACGCAAGGCGACATGCCACCCCTTCGCACCTCCAACAAGGGGACTCAGTGGTAGTGCGTCAGCGACAACAAAGAAAGTCCGACAGTTTGTTCTCAAAGGACCCGCTAACAATCACAAACATCAAGGGGCCTATGATTACGGCGGAGTCGGAACATCACCGAATAACACGGAACAGTTCTCACTTCAAAGGACTGAAGACCATGACTGAAGACGGCCAAGACACGGCAACAGACGAGCGTGAAGCGAAGGGTCACAACGGAAAGGGAACAGACAAGGGTGAAGGACAAGTAGAAGAATCACAGGAAGAGGCTTGTCAAAAAAGAGTGAGCAGGCGGCCGAAAAGACTCATTGAAGAAATGTAGTGATGGGGATGCACACATCTCCATTTGCGCTCTGATACATCTATCTTTTTCTGTCTCTATCTCTATATCTCTCTTTTCCTCCTCTCTATCGTCATTTATTTGTGACAAAGGGGGGAGATGTAGTGGCCTGGGTGAAGGGCACTAGGACCCTGCACTGGACAGGAAGGGGAAAGGAACCGGACACCACATCCGGTCAAGGAGGTGGGGACGGGGCACTTGGGACGAGAGGGGAACGAGGACGGACGTGCATGTGGGCAGCAATACGAAACCTCTCTAAATAAAGGATTACGCAACCCTACCTGATTCTGGCGTGTTTCTGTGGTCAGGGGACACAACAGTAACAAGTTACTGTCCTGGTAAAAAAAAAAAAAAAAAAAAAAAGCTCAGTAAGTTATGCACCCACTGCAAACTCCTACATGTAAGGCAGATGTTTGTATCCTTGCTGGTTTTTACTGCATTGTTTCAGTTGGCTTGTAACAAACTGCACATTTATTATTAGTTGCCCAGAGCAGTATCCCAAGGTTGGTACCGCTCTGGGCAATTACAGGTTTTTCGTTTTTTCAATCTGCAATGTTACCAGGCCTGCTAATACCGGACCCAGTAATCTAGGACCATTAGACACTGGATATGGAGCTGACAGAGAATTTAATGAGGTTGAGGGAAATTGCAGCACCTTTCCCCCACTCTCCTACTGAAGCAAGATAGAGCAAAAAATGCTTCCTCTACTCTCTCCTCTACCCATGGTCTTTCCTTTGCCCCATATTCTGTGTTACCCACACCATGGGGCAAAACAAGCCCCCACACCCACTTACCACCTGGTGGTAAGTGGATGAAGAATTTGGCCTGGTATTTACCACGGAATAGGAAAATACACAAATATAATTGGACCCAATATTCCTGGGTCTAGGTGTTATTCCGAATTCTGAGGATAATTATTTGTAACCCCGTATTTTGGTGCTGGTACACAAGACAGAATAGGTGATTCCGGCCACCAATATGCCTGCCTCAAAATATAAGGAACTCAAAAAAGGGCCCAAGTACCAAAAATGTCAGTTTGTATTACGCTATATAAAATGTTACTATTATTTTTTTGTCTAATATTTGTTTTTCTTGGATTTTATCATCTTATACAACAAGCATAAACAAAATGCCAACAAGTGCTGTATGTAGTATTAGAAATCACATGTGCCGTACATTACCATAGACGCAAGCTCATGCAGATTACAGTCAGGTCACCACTTACTGGAATACCAGAATAGCCGACCCCACTGGACACAGCCGGAATCGATAAGAGGTAAGCTGTAAACGGGCTCCGGATGTCCCTCGGTCTCCAGAGCCATGGTAGTTCTTCGGTATACAGTTCCAACTGGTCTCTGCAGTATGCCGTGGCATTGAACCGCAGATTGGTTTTTGGTACTGCCTTTTTGCCCCAGTGTATAGCTACCCTCCTCTTTGCTAAGAGTAGGGTCACGCCCACCAGTTTATGATTGGCCGGTTGTAGAGGCTTAACTAGGCCAAGCAAGCACATCTGGGGGGGGGGGGGAGCACTCCACCAGCTCCATCACCATATCTGTGAGAGCTTTCACAACCTGCTCCCAGAATTGCCAGATGGGAGCGCACAGCCAAGCCAGGTGCATAAAGTCCGCCTCCAATGCCCCGCACGACACACAATTCGCATTTACTCTCAGCCCATATTTAAACAATTTGACAGGAGTATAATACATTTGCTGCGAATATTTGAAATGAATAATGCGCAGGTTACAATTAGATGCGAGCATACCGGTCAGTGCACAACAAAAGACTCAAAGGTGTGTCAAGCATGGCGTTCTACTTGTCTAATGTTGTGTTCAGGACTGCCATCCTGTCCCTCATTGATGCGTTATACAACTTCGTAATAAGATTCCTACATGTGGAGCTAGTGAGCAAGGTTTGGAGCGCCCCAAGAGCAGGAGATTCAGCAGGGAACTGGGGCTATAGCACCTGCAGGGCAGCCCGAAGGCAGTAGTATGTGAAGGTCAGGAACGGGGTCAGGCGCTTGGTTTTCAGCACATCTGCCAGAGACGAAGTTTCCCCGGGGGTAAGCATCCCCAATTGCTTTCAGCCCGACCCCCCGAGCTCGACGATTGATCCAGTCTCACGTGTGACCGAAATGGCCGGGTGATACAGCAGTGGAAGTGCCGGTGCATATAATGGGGTCTTGGTTGCTCACGCTCCCAGGGCCTGCAACGCCTTTGTAGTGCAATTGAAGGTTTTTATTGCACCTCGTCTGGTCGAGTGTGTGGCAAAATAGCTTTGAAGGGAATGGGGTATGTGTACTCATTTTCTATTGCCAGATGTGTTGTGTAAGCCTGAGGTTAGCACCAGTAGTGGGCAAACTGTGCCTGTGCGCACAGATAATAAAGGTACAAGTCCGGGGCACCAATGCCCCCTGGTCGTAAGGGAGTGTGTGTCCCAGCTAATTCTAGGCTGTTTTCCTGCCCAAGATAAAGTGATCATGGGGGATCTGAGTGTTTAAAAAAAAAGGCTTGTGTCAGACTAATTGGTATATTAATAAAGTGGTAGAGAAATGCTGGTAGTGCTATCATTTTCATGATCGCCACCCTGTCTGCCAGTGACAGGGGTAGCCGAGACCTCCGGGTCACCTGGTCTTCGAGGTTCGAAATGGCTCTTCCATAAGTATATCGAATAACCAGCTCTGGATCCCTATGTACCCAAATCCCAAATTATTTGAAAGGGTCTGTGCTCCACTCCAGAGAAAAGTCCAGCAAATGTGGCGCAGTATCTGGAGTCAAAGGAAAGACAATTGATTTTGACCAGTTTATGTTTAATCCAGAATAACGTTCATATCGAATGTACTCCTGAATGACCGGTGCCAGGTCAAGGACATACAACACCATGTCGTCTGCATATAAAGAAATGGCTAGTGGGCGCAGTCGAAATCGTAATGCGGAGGCAGCATTTCGCTGACGAATCACACACGCCAGAGGTTCCAGAGCCAGCGTGAATTATATTGGTGACAGAGGGCACCTCTGTCGTGCATCCCTGTATATATTTCGTGTCTCAGGTGTGATGCCATTTATCCACACCCATGCCAGCGGATCTGTGTACAGCAGGGCCAGCACCATAGAAAGGCCTGGGGGATCCTCATGCGATGTAGGACCGTGAACATGTAGGTCTACTCTATGAAGTCAAAGGCTTTGGCGGCGTCCAGACCGCTGCCGCCTGCATGGAGGGATCTAGCTGGTGCCCCAATGCAAAGATAGTGCGTAAATTATGCATGGTTGAACAAGCATGGCTAAAGCCTGACTGGACCGGGACCACCAGTTTAGAGAGAAGGGGATGGAGCCTGGTGGCCAGCACCTTACCCCGAATTTTTGCATCTCTACTGATCAATGATAATGGTTTAAAAAGTTTTGCAACGTTCGGGCTGCTTGTCAGGCTTTAGCAATGCTATAATGAGGGTCTCTCTGAGGGACGAGGGCAATACCTGCCTAACATATGCCTCCTCACACATTGCATGAAGGTGCGGGCCTGTACGTCAGCAAATTCCTTGTAAAATTCACCCATTAGGCCCCCCCATGCCTTGGGCTTTGCCATTAAGTGAGCGTATGTCGTCCTTAATCTCATTCACTGTGATGAACTGCACTAAATATTCCCATTGGCCCAGTGAAAGCTATGCTAGGGCCACATCGTCCTACTAGTTAGATTCTCCGTCTCTGTAGCGGAGGCTCAGGCTTACTACAAATGGATATAAAAGTCTGTAAATGTGGACAGAATGGCAGGTGTTTCATAACAGGTCACACCGGGAGGGGTAGTTATGCATATGTGCCCAGGGCTTTTTTAAGTTGGTAGCCAAACTGAGACCCAGGTGACCTCTCTCTTCATATGCCCTCACAATGGAGCACCGCTCCCCGCACTTATTGTGCCGCTGTGCCGGTATAATTTGTGATCTGTTCCCTAATGGTGGAAAGCGTGCTGGGGCTAGGCGTCGTCTCATGATCACGCTCTAGGTTCCGTAAAGTGTGTTGTATAGTCTGTAGCTTTGTACATATGGCCTTCAAGATGCCTGCCTGTATACACACCCCTCTGATGGTAACTTTGAATGCCTCGCAAAGGATATCCGCCCCTGCCACAGCACCCACATTTTTCTCAAAGTATTCAAGTATTGCTTTGCGCAGTCTGTCCTGGAACAGCAGTCTAGCAGGGCTGTTGCAAGAAATTTCCATGTAAATTGCGTAGGGGTGAGGGTGGGGAGTGAAACTAACAGCTACACTGGTGCATAAGACAGTGTTCTAGGCATATGTCGTACATCCACCGCCCAAGTTCTCACCTTCCGGGTCACTAACCAATAGTCCAACCGGGACCACAAGCCATGCACCGAAGAAGTGAAAGTGCCCTCCCGTCCTGCTGGGTTCCGCAATCGCCACAAGTCAACAAGGCCACAATCTTCCTTTCCCTCGCGGAGAGCTTGGGCGGAGTGTTAGCCCTGTCAGTCTGCCGTGGCCCAACAGTCGAGTACTGGGTCTAAATATGTGTTGAGATCTCCCCAATTATGATGGCAGATGGCTGTATTGTGTGCAGGCAGCAACAAAGTATTGTGTAGAATTCAGGGTCATCAGTAATAGGCCCGTAGGAATTAATGAAGATCACCAAGGTACCGCACAGACTTCTCTGCAGTATCACATGGCGGCCCAGATCATCAGACTCTGAATGGGTGACAGTAAATGGCACTCCCTTTTTGACCAATAAGAGTAGCCCCCCACTAGAGTATGAGGAGTAAGGCGAGGCCAACCAGACACCTGCCCAATGCGCACCGATAATGCGCTCTGTGTGGCATGTGAGATGTGTCTCTTGTAGAAGTGCAATTTGTACATGAGGACTATCTAAGTATGCAAGTACCTGGTGTGATTTCTTGGGGTTGGTTAGGCCCCCGGACATTCCATGTTAGGAAAGATATACGACCATGGGCTCGAGTAAGGGGAACATCACATGGTCATTTACAGAGCCATATACCTTCACAGGTAGTATATGGCATTTCCCATGGGAATAGCAAATAGTAGCGCATTGGTGGCAATAAAGACAGTTAAAAATTATCCCTACCACTTCAGCATCCCAAACATGCCAAAGACATCACCGCAACCGAAAAGAAAAAAAGACTGATGTATAAATACAACATCACAGTGCACGACAACAAGTGCTACTACACAGTGTAAAGGCATGTGGGGTGTACCCTCTTAGTGGCAACTAGAGGCCCAAATCCCCTCCAAGTGGTCGGTATGGCCAGGAGTAACAACAATATATTGGCTTGGTAATGGTATGTTGTACATGGGTAAAGGACCAACTTCACCAAGAGTAGCCACAGCGATCCGTGCAGACCTCCCAGACTGTGTATTTCCCTTAGAATAGTGCGTCAATTAAGCTACAGGGTCACAGGAAAGGCAATATCAATTATAGTCCATTCATACAGGGTGATCTCCTGGCAACAAGGGGAGGCACCCTGCAATGTGTCCACATCCTTCGAGGGGCATACGACCACCAGCAATCCTTTTCTGACGTCTTAAGAAGTGTGGTGAGTCAGTTGCCACTATATGTTCCATCTCTAACTCTGGGTGCTCACAGTATTTTCGGGTAAGTTTCTGGACAAAGTCCATCGTTGCTAAGGGTGTGGCAAATATTCTCTGCACCCCATGGTGGTCTATGCGTAATCTAGCCCGGTAAAGCATGGTATACGTTATTTTCACCTTCTGTAACCTCTTTTGAACATGGAGATATTTCTTGTGGTTGGCCTATACTGCAGCCGCAAAGTCAGAAAAGAAGGCAATGTCGTTGCCCTGATATTGTATGGTCTTCTCCCGGGAAAGTCGGAGCACCACATCTCAGTCCAGGTAATTGAGAAGCTTGACTATAATTGGGTGTGGAGGTGGCCAAGCCATGAGAGACCTATGTGCCCTCTCCACCATCAACAGATTTGACAGGTTCTCAGATCCACATTTCTCCCTCAACATAGTTTCTCCAAATTGTTCCACCTAGCCCGTGTATCCGGGATACCAGTAATGCGCAAATTGTTATGGCGGGAGTGCACCTCTAGCGCTTCATTCTTAGCCTGTATGACCGCCAGAACCTTTTCCATGTTCAGACACTTCGTGTTCATGGACTGCAAGTCGTCTTCGGCTGTTGCGATGCGCTGCTCTGCCACCATGAGTCGTGCCGTCTGTTTGTCCAATTTAGCTGCCATATGATCCATGAGCAAATTCAGAGTGTCGATCTTCCATCTATAGATTGTAGGCTCTGCTGCATGGCTGTAAGTGTGGCCTCTAATGCCGAGGCACCCTGGGGCTGCGAGTCCTGTTCGTGGTCTGAGAGGGCATCCTGCTGGGACTTAGTGGCTTGTTTCGATTCAAACATGAGGCGGGTTTGGTGCCTGTCTGTTTTCTCCATCTTTTACCAGCCCATATATTACAGTAGAGTGCATGGGGCTGCACCCCCTGCCCAGCGAAGGTATCTCTCACCTATCTGCGAATAAACAAAAGTTCAGCCACCTCCGGGGAGGTCGCACCCAGTATTGACTGTGCCTCGACTTAGTAGTAGGCACTATGACCCCCTGGAGCAATGCGTATCATCAGGCAAAAGAACAGCAGTAAGGCGCAGGGCAGTGCCAGAGCTCAAACTGCAGACTCACATTTGGTCGCCATCCCTACTCTCAGCCAGTGCAAGGGTGGGGTAGTGACTATTCAGCACTCCTCGCAGCTATTGTCAGCAAAGGGTTGCGCAGTTCGCAATGTCTATGGTCATTCCTTAGTCCGGGACATCTTAACTGCTATGCCTCAGATCTTCCCGGTGTCTCCCAGCCGAATGCTGCATGCACCACAGTCCTTTACCTCACAGCGGGTCTCCACAACTCATGCTGCTCAGCAGCTGCAGTCAATCTGATCCACAGCCCCCAGAGCTTACGCTGGTGCCCTCTTACCTGCTGCTGGGAGCAGTGGCCCTCGGCTGCCCACTGCAGCCGTTCACCACCCCGGCGGCCTTATCATGGCCCGCATCTCCACCACAGCACCCCAACACCGTGGGTCGCCCAGGCCTTCGCCACTGTTTCGTCCAGCCCACAGCAGCACCACAGGATGAACTCAGCTCCTTCTGCAGTGGTGTGTGACAGCCGCAGGCCTGCCTCAGGACGATAGGGTCTCTCAGTCAAACAGCCTCAAGTTGCAGCGAATTACGTAGCTGCCATTTTCACCTCAAGAGGTCGCACATGCAGTGTGCTCTTGCGGGCCAGTCTCCGCCTTCAGGGTACACAGACCCCTAGCACCCTTCTACACATCATGTCCCCCAGATTCAGGGTAGATGGAAGCCGGCAGGCAGGAAAATTGACAGATTCAAGCTCCTGGCCAGCAGAGCTGCACTAGGGTGTGGCAATCCTGCCGTGGGCGCTCTAGTGCCCCCCCCTAAAATGGTACTGTTAATAAATAAACACATAAGCATGCTTCTAATGACTGGTGCATGTCCCTTGCATTGCATGCCTCTGCTATTTGCATGTGGTCCCTCAGGGAACTACATTTCACTTCTATGCTCAGGTAGTGGGAAGGGGAATTATATTGCTTGGCAGCATGAACTGAAAAAGGAACAACCCCCAGCACATCCTCTCATGTAAGAAGGGGCCTAAAGTCTTGCTGCTAACTTAGATGGAAGCAATCTCTTTGGTATATAAGGTCGAAATTTAGATTAAAAATAGGCCAGTTCTAGTCAGGGTAATTACCGTGGGTGAAACACAGGCCTTTAAACACAATTCTTTTCTCAATTGGTAGCTAAAATAACTCAGTTAAAAATGGTGAGATGGGGGGGGGGGGTGTCTAGAAGCACACGTTCTGTCAAGTTTCAAACCAACAGTAGCCTAGCTAGCAGAATTTTTCAGGGAGCCCAAATCAAGTGAATTGCGATAATCTAGCCCATAGAGAATTGCTGCCCTTAAAACTGCTTTCCAGCAATATAGAGCAAGACAACTCCATACTATTCTAACCTTCTTTCAATAAAAGCAGCAAGAAAATGTGATGTTACTGACAAGGAACTGACAGACAAATAATGATCAAGAGTGGTTACTACATTTCTTACTGCAGTTCAACCATGTTTGAAAGACCATCAGCACTTGGACTAGCCTCTAGGGAACCACCTAAAACAAGGATCCTAGTTTTATCTGTGTTCAACACGAAAGCATTAGCTCTCATCCATACGGACACTGCAGAAAGATAGTTTTCAAGTCTAGCTTACTAGACAGCACATGCGTTGACTGATGCAAGACATATTGTGGCTTACCAAGAACATAGAGGAGCTTGGGAGACCACCCATTTCTTGTCATTGGTTGGCTTGCCTTATTTAGGTTTCCTTTCACAAGACCCTCAGGATTAACCAAGTGAATTATTAATTGTGTGTCATCTGATTATGTCGGAAAAGTGAAGCCAAAGGATCTTATCCAGTGGGCTACTGAATCCATGTAGATATTAAATAAAGTGCGTTTAGAGAAGAGTCCTGTGACAAGCCCTGTTTCTATGGCCAATGCATAAAAAGATGCGTTTTTCACAATTTGACATCTGTCCTGTATGAGGTGAGCCATTTCAATGCTAAATCACGTATGCCAGTTTTATGTAAACGTATTAGCAGAATTTCAAGGAAAAAGGTGTTGGAGAATACTAATAATATTAATGCTGCTCTAACACCTTTGGCAAGTATCCACATGGCTTGTCAACGACCATCACCAATGCAGATACTCTGAGCAGCCTAAAGCCCTCTCACCAACATAGCGCAATAAGCTTAATGCTGCACCCTTCTAAACCTGAGACTTTTTGCACCGAAGGTGCCATACACTTGTGAATTTCCATAACCACAGAATAAACAGAGATTGCATATGTGGAAGCAGATTCCACAATTATGAATTCTACAGCTTAATAATAGAGTCACAAATGCATTGTTTTACTATGTTTAAAATCATTAACTTTTGTTAGCTTGACATTAGTGGGCCTTGGCCTACTTGTGTTTTCAGAATTGCCCATTTTTAATGTGGGTGGTTTACAGTTCTTGACACAAACTCATCTTCATCCTTCCAACCTGTGCATCGCAGAGCTTAGATGTGACCATAGTTGTTTATTTAACAGTACGAAGTACAATTAGTTCTATGGTCTCGCTCTGTAACATTTATAAAATGTAATGTTTTCTGTTCCTCATGTTCTCGGAGAGGATGAGTTTACAGTTGAACACAATTAAAGGCTACTTCCTTTAGGTGAACGTGCCGTTTATATTTTGAATGTGGTATTGTTATTCTGTGTAAGGCATACTACGGTGTATTCATTAGATTTAGGGAAAATGTTATTATACAATTTGATGTGTTTTCTATTTACCTATGGATTGTAATATGTAAATTTCTTTTTCACACCACAATGACCGCACAATCTCTTAGTCAGAAAATGTTTAAAGACCCACTATTTGGGAAACAAGTCAGGTCTTCCTTTGGCCTTTTCAGAGAGCAGACTCCATGCTAGTGTTTTATCACTCTGTACTTGGAATAATTTCTTTCCTGCGTTTACTAATCAGTCGTTCTTGAGACAAATGCTACCCGTCTCTCAACTGCTTTGTCCTAGACTATATTTGGTACTGGCTATTAATTAGATTATGGCTTCGTTTCCGCTGCCTTTTAATATTTTTCATATTTTGAATTGATCGACTAACCAATGCCTTTTTGCCTTCTGTATGAATCTTAATTTTTAAATCTACCTTTATGGCTTGCAATTTGAATCCTGACTTGTGTGGATATTCCCGAGTGGATTACCTTTGTCTCTGGGTAAATGTCTATGATAAATATAGGGCTCTTGTCTGGAATCGGCTCGGGCATAGCTCTGATCCACCAATCACTCCTTTCGATGTAAAAAAAGGGCCAACAGATTTTGGTAGCAGAGGATGGTTTTGAAAGCTGGTGCAAATTTAAGCAAATCTTAATTGAAAATCTGCATTTTCTTTAATTGTTAGAGGATCGAGTTTGAACTCTCCCTAGTTCCTGAATCATTTGGATGTTCTAGTTTTGCTGAAGCATTTGCAGCCGCATTTCATAAGCATAAATAAGACAAGCCCATTCTTTTCTTGGGTGTGTTATGTGGATTATTACGAGGCATGAGTTGTGTTATTTTTAGTGAGTAATTGTTTTGCGACGAGGTGACTTCTGTCTTGTTAATGGTTCTATCTCGTGCCTGCGTATCAATTGCATTAAAGTTGAAATATGCATTGCATTGTAAATGTTTCACAGGAAATACCGAAATTGTTTTAACTTGCATATATTGAAATGTTATCTTTTAACATGGTTTTTGGTTATCGGATTTGAAGTAAACCGAGATCTCGAGATACAAATATTTAAGTTGTCTGTTGAAGGCGTACATCACATCAAGAGTTTATAGGTTTTTATGTCTTATAAGGTTTTAATGGTCTTGTTGAGTTTTAACTAATTAGGGTTGTGTTGTTAATTTCTTTGCGTATGGGAAATAGACGCAAAGAGTCACAGCTAGATTTGCTGCTGCTTGGAGAATTATCTTAGTGTGATTGATGCTTTAGTATTTGTCCCTAGTTTGCAGTGAGTTCGATTCCCTGGCCGTATTCCAGTACGCAGAAAAAGTTTCTTTGTTTTGAATTTGCAAATTTCGAGTTTCAAGCCTTTGAAATTGAATTGTGATTGGTTAGTTGCTTGTGTTGCTCAGTATAACACAATTATAAATGGGTGCTGCTTTGGAAAGGTCCACAGATGCTGTTTGTGAGGGAGATAAAGTGCCTCCTGAAGTATATTTGCTCATATGTTGGTAAATTTGGGCATTTATACTTGTCTGTGTAAAGAGATAGACAAAACGAAAATAAATAATGGAAAAATGAAATAAATCAGAGAGAAAGAAGAAAAATAATTGCTTTTAAGTGATTCTGACGAGGAGGATGGGTTTTAAATGATTTTCTGAATTTCGGACCATCTTCGTATAATGATGCTCAAGATCTGCAGGTACAGGAGAGGGGAGCTGGAGAAGAGAGTTCTGTCAGACTTAAAACTGAATTGGGAGAAATGATCAACTGTACTATTAATGAAGACAGAGTACTTTCCTATAATGAATCCCACAGGGTTATATGGAGAGAACATCCTGAAGAAAGATCTAGAGTTTGCACCTTGCTTGTAACTCAGTGCTGGCGCAGTATATTGAAGACCTGATGGTCCAAAACAACAGAACATTGCAGGCTTGACACAATAGCACTGTTGAACCATCTAGCAGAGCATGGCCAAAGTGTCCCTGAAAGAAGTTGCTTAGTAAGGTCATAAAATTGAGATAGGAGTGAAGAAAAAGTGTCTGCAGAACATATCTTTGCAATTCTGAAAAGGAACCAACCAACGACCCAAAAGGGTCTGAGAAAGTTTTTGGGAATGGTCAGTTGAATTCGCAACATTTCCTTGAATGGAAAGCCTTTACAAAGGCTTACTCACTGTATCGGCGATCCAGTGCCCTGGGATGATGAATGTATGAATACTTAGTACTTAGCAACATGGAGAAGCAAAGCAGCCTGTGGCCTACTTTTCAGCTACATTAGCTGCTGCACTCCTGGGTTGCATGAAGACCATCACTGCTGTTTGTCTTGCCATACAACACAGAGAGGGGACTGTGGTGACCTATAAACTTCGAGTGTTAAGCCCTCATTCAGCTGTGATTTTGTTGACTCAAACTCAGCACTTGACAAACAGCCGATTGACCAAGTATGAACAAGTGATTCTAGCAGCTGAGAATACCAGTCAAATACTGCAGTACCCTAAATCCCACCTCATCCTGGCCAATTCCTCGTGAGGATTCAGATGAAGAAGATAATCACTATGAACTTGACCGTATTAATACGACAGAGTTTTGCACCAGAACAAGACCTGATATTCAAGATGTACTACTTGAATTGGCTGATTTGATTTTGTGCCCCGAGAGCAGCACATGCAGTTTGCACAACTGCATACATTATTGAAGCATTGCATTTGTGTAATGTTATCTCACCACAAGTTGCTGAATTCATTGCACTTACAAGAGCATGCTGCATAGCTGTTAAAAGCAAAACGACAATCGTGAACATTACCTGCACCATCTTGTCTGGTGGAATTCTATGTGCACATAAGTTGCAGTCATTTTAATCTATCACAGCCATTTTGTACTCTGTTGGTCACCTTTGTTTCACCCTGCCCTTACTAGCATCCCTCTGACCAACCTGGTACATGTGCTGGGGGCTATAAACTCTATTTGCCGCAACAAACCTCAGCGCCACTTGCTGCCACAAACTCGTTTTTCCTCTCATCTCTGTTTTCAGGCAAACCTTTGGACACTCTACCCCTCACTGCACCTAGTTACACAAACAGGTTCCAAACACCAAAAAGAATCTTGCAACATGATTTATTGCACTGCAAACAGCAAGACTTGTTGTTACCAACAATGGGACCTGTTTTTATCAACAGAACGGACTCTTAGATCTGGCCGGTCTCACATGTTTTAGACCCTGAAGCAAGGTCCAGCTGCAAGATAAGATTGTCTGTTTGACCTGGGTGGGAAGAGAATTACTGTTGGGCTCGTGTGACAACCTGCCCGGGGCGGGGACCCGAAGCTTGTGTAACCATGTTGATGAAACCAATGCATTGTGTCAAACCTGTATAAAAGGAAGAGCCAAAGGAGTTATCAGCAGAACACCTCCCTCAGACATCCCGGTGTCTGCAGTTGACATGATCTCCTCATGAGAAATAAACCTTTTTCTTGTCTTCCAGTTTCCAGCGCTTGCCTCATTATTTTGATAGCGAACCCAAAGTGAATTAGAGGTGGAACCCTGCACCGGGCAGCATTGAGGGTCTTAGAAGACTCGCTGCCTTTCACAAATTGGCGCCCAAACGTGGGGGCCCATCAGCGACAGCGTGGGTCCGGTAGAGAGGTCCTAACGACGGAGTGAACGACTAAACCATTGGGGTATACCTGCCTGAGAAGACCCTTGTCTGGCTGCCGATCGACTGAACTTCACCGGTTCCGAACGGACCTCTCTCGAGTGACCTGCGGTCCTGACTGGGACCTTAGAGGAACGCCGCATTGATTGTTGGAGTGAGAGGACAACCAGGCACTGGAAGGGGAAGACGAAGAACCGTCCATACGGGCCGGGTAAGGTCGTGAAAAAACGACTTAAATTGATTGATTGAATAGTTTGATTTAAATACTAGTATTCCTTTTTTGATATTGAGTTATTTACGACATTTCCCTGCTTGCAAACAACGAAGAATAGGAATATTCTCTCTCTTTGCAGGCAGCGAAGGACAGGTAGTGCAGACTTTTTGTCTAAATTGATTGATTGAGATATTCATTTTTGACCGATAAATACGTCATGCCTGTTTTCTCTAGATTGTTTGATTGTAATTGTTTTGGACCAGACCGTTCGTTAGAGGTCAGTCAGCCGGCACCGCCGGAAGGCACCCCTAACAAGGACATGTACGTAAAGTATGGATTAGCCACCGTAGCTTATAGCAAACTATGGCATAAATACACTAGGAAGGACCGGGTAAATCAGTGGCCACTGACGGGATCTTTCGATCCCGCTAAAATAGGAACGTTAGAATTAGCTCTCCACAAAAAGAAAACTAGTCCAGCCATGTTTGACAGTTTTGGTTTATGGCGAAAAGAGGCAGCTCAAAGAAAGAAAAGGGACGAAGCTAGACAAGATAAAGAAACGCGAAAATCAGCTTACCAAGCCTGTAAAAGATTAGAAGAAAAACTAAAAGAAAAGGAAATCGATAAAAAGGAACAGGAATCAAAAATATCAGGTCAATGCCCTGTTAGAACGCCCTTAACTCTTTACCCCGAGTTACCAGCAAAACAGGGGGTAGATGATGATTTACATGCCACCCCCTTACGCCCCTACTCATCCCGTAGTACAACGCCAGGACCACCAAAGTATAGCCGGAGATGGCACGATCACCTCAGTCTCCAC
This sequence comes from Calotriton arnoldi, assembly GCA_963921515.1. NCBI lineage: Eukaryota > Metazoa > Chordata > Amphibia > Caudata > Salamandridae > Calotriton > Calotriton arnoldi. Next base: position 312,580 of record CAWUFW010015210.1, on the reverse strand, counting down.
CGCCTCTGCTCCCACCGAGTCACCCACACCAAATGCCTCAAAGGATACAGTAGTAGAGGTAGGATCAAAAGAAAAAGGAGCGCCCAGGGTCCCGCGATTAAGTAAAAATGAGCGAGCAGGCATTGATAAAATAGTTAAATCCCTCATAGATAGGAAGGAGACAGAAGAGTATGTAACTGACATATGCAACTCCTATGTTGAAAACCGCAAACGATACTTTATTGTACGTCTCCGTTACCACACTCTTACTGCATATGAAGAGAAGTACCAAGATGTAGGGCCCGAGCGGCTAGTGGCTCTCTATAGGAAGGTAGACACCGGAGATGAAGGCGACAACGAGGTTACAGAACTCTTTTCATCCACACTGGAGGTATTCCATCACCTCGTGGAACAAGGACGGATAGATAAGGACAGGACATCTAAGATAGCAGGACCCCCAGTGAAAAAACCAGATAGCATGATGCAGATAAAAGAAGCTGCCCCTTATTGGGTACCTCCTAGAGGACAAGGGACTCATAACGATATGAACCATCAAGACGCTAGAGGAAGGGTGGTCTACAATTGGGTGTATCAACCATGGGACAGACAGGACAATTTGACGTTTTTTTACCGGATTTACGAAAGAACCCCACCGCCTTTTACACCGAGCTAGGTACCGCTCTGGGAACAACAATAATGACACTTGCCCACATAGACTTGTTCTTCGGGTTATGTTTGCCAGCAGATGTGTGGAAACAGATTAGGAAAATAGACCATACCGAACTGCTTGGTCATACCTGGGAACAACTCAACACACTAGATAAACAGCGGAACCCTGGTCAAAAACCGGTTAAAGCAATATTGGACCTTCCTGACAAAATAGTGCAGACAGTGAAAACGCTGATCCCAGAGAAAAAGATAGACTGGTCCATAGTAACCGCGTGCCGCCAGAAACCACAAGAGGATGTCTCAGAGTATTTCTCCAGATTTGAAACAGTGTTCTCCGATTACAGTGGACAAGACATGTCCACCACAACCGGACACCACTTATTTGTGCAGAACTATGTCAAAGGACTACTGCCAGATGTATCCCAGAAATTACAAGCCAGCGAAAGTAGTTGGGCAGCATCTAAACCGGCGGCCATTCTCCAAATGGCCCAGTACTATGAGCATCAGAGAAACGAAAATGACAGGGCTACAGAAAGGAAAAAGAAGGACTTGAAGGAAAGGGTAATGGTAGCACAACTCCAGGGGGCGAATACAGGAAGGGAGCAATATAGGGGAGGATACCAGCAGAATACCCCTAGAGTACAGCCACCTAGAAACAATTCATCGACATCATATGTAGGACGCCAAGACCTAGGACAGGATCAATGTGCATTTTGCAAAGAATATGGACACTGGAAAACCCAATGCCCGGCTTTGTTAGGAGCTGCTAGGGGCAGAGGGGCGAGGGAAATAGCAAGAGGACAGAGAGGAAGAGGACGTGGGAGAGGGTACGCGAGTGAAGCAAGCGAGGAAAGGCCAGGAAGAGTGAACACATTCGACCATCCCAAACAGAATCAGTACCAACAGACAGATGACAATACGTACGACTTTGCATAGGACAGGCAAGGGAGGGATCCAGTCGAGCTCTATGTTGATCAGCAAGGCTTTATGTTACCGCTGAGGTCCTGGGCACAAAGTCGCCATTTCTGGTAGACACAGGAGCAACACGTAGTGCACTATCCAAACGACTGATTCCAAGGGCACCCTTGTCAGGCTCACATGTGACCTCAATAGGATTTGACGGTACGCCCTCCACCAACCCTTTGTCCCGACCGATCCCTTTTAACCTTGACAACAATAGCGTCGAAACGACATTCCTCCTCTCTTCCAACACCCCAGACGCCATTATGGGTCTCGACCTTTTGAAACACTTCCATGCGACTATCAGATGCTCACCAGACGGAGTGCGTGTCGTCCTGTATGACAACCCCCAGCGCCATAGAGAGAACCCTTCTCAGCACGTTTCCCATCTCCGAGACTGACGCATCCCTACTGGACACTTTGCCATCACACTTATGGGCTAGGGCTGATTCAGACGTAGGACGAATGATGATTGACCCAGTACACGTAACAATACGACAGGACGCAACCCTACCGAAAGTACCGCAGTACAAAATATCGCCAGAGGGTGAGAAGGTACTGACAGAGATCATACACTCTTTGGTAGAGGCAGGGGTGGTAGAGGAAGTAGTGAGCAACGTTTGTAACAGTCCCATACTACCGATTGTAAAGAGAGAGGGAGACGGAAAAGCCTACCGCTTCATCATTGACCTGCGGGAGATAAACCAAATCGTAGTGCCACAATACCCAGTAGTTTCCGACATCACAACTATTTTGACTTTAATCCCCTCCACTGCCACCACCTTCACTGTAATTGACCTCAAAAACGCATTCTTTTCCATACCTATACACAAGGACAGCCGCTATCTATTTGGATTCACCCTAAACTCCCGTTCGTACAGATTTTGCAGAGCACCTCAGGGGTACACTGAGAGCCCAAGCATCTATACCCAGGCGCTTAAAAGACAGTTGGACGCAATACAATTGCCAGATGGAGTGGCACTAATACAATATGTAGACGACATCCTTCTAGCAGTGGACACCATACCAATAGCCGTCACAGCCACCATCAAACTACTCCATTTTCTTGCTGAGAATGGTCACAAGGTCTCCCGAAAGAAATTGCAGTTCTGTAAATCACAAGTGACCTATTTGGGTCACCTTTTATCCAAAGAAGGGAGGAAACTCACGCCTGACAGGATCCAGACAATTCTAGACACCCCTGTCCCCAAAGATCAGAAACAAGTCCGCTCTTTGATAGGTCTCACTTCATTTTGCCGACAGTGGTTACCGAACTTTAGCCTCATTGTCAAACCCCTTCTCTCCCTCCTAGCTAAAGACATCCCCTCACCTCTCCCCTGGACCCCCGAATGCCAGTCAGCCTTTAAAGAACTACGCAATGCCCTTTGTTCAGCGCCTGTCCTAGGAACCCCGGATTACTCCAAACCATTCTTCCTCTACACGCACGAGAGGGAAGGATGTGCATTGTCTGTCCTAACACAATCAATTGGTCACAAACAACGCCCTTGTGCATATTTCTCTGCCACCCTCGATCCAGTAGCCAGAGCGCTGCCAGCGTGCCCTGCGCGCTGTGGCAGCTGCAGCAGTATCGATACGCCAGAGCGAAGGAATAGTACTCTCCAATCCAGTCACTGTTTTAGTACCCCATGCAGTCGACACTACTAAACCAGACCAAAACCCAACACTTGACTAGCGCCCGACTGACAGGATATGAGTTGACCCTGCTAGCACCACACATTACCCTAAAGCGATGCACCACCCTCAATCCAGCCACACTGTTACCCCTACCCGAAAATGATCCTAGCGTGACTCCACTACACGACTGTGTGACACTAACCGATGAACAAAGAGTAGAATAGATCTCGGAGACACCGCCTTTCTAGAACCAGATGGAGAACTATGGGTGGATGGTTCGTGCATCAAACTCCCCGACGGCACCACCTCAGCTGCATACGCTGTCACCACAGCCCGAACCGTTCTGGAAACAGCCCGTATTCCCCAACGTTCAGCCCAGGCTGCAGAACTCATTGCCCTCACACGAGCATGTATCTGAGCGACTGACACAACAGTTAACATAAACACCAACAGCCAATATGCCTTCGGGGTGGTTCACCATTTTGGTATCTTATGGAAAGAAAGAGGGTTCCTGACTTCACACGGTACACCCATCCTGCATGGAGATTTAGTCTCCGCCTTGACGCAAGCAGTCCTCCTCCCCAAGAAGTTAGCAGTGATAAAATGCCAAGCACACAGGAAAGTGAGTGATCTCATTGGACAGGGAAATGCACTAGCAGACGTTACTGCCCGAGCCACGGCAGGAGACAGAACTACAACACGAATGTATGTGACCAGGTCACAAGCTGAACGATGGACTGACGCTAGGACCACTGTAAGGGACATACAGACTACAGGCACACAAGACGAATTGACCGAGTGGGAAAAGGTGGGACTAAAAGACGAGGAAGATTGCTGGAGAACTAAAGACGGAAATAAATGGCTGTTACCCAATGCCTACCTCATCCCCATATTGACCATGGCACATTTACCAGCACACATAGGCTCCACCCCCATGACTGAACTAATCACCAGAGTATGGCATAACGTCAAGATAGCAGAATCTGCAAAACACCTAGTACAACAATGTATAGTCTGCCTACAACACAACCCAGGGAAGGGGACAGTAGTACCACGGGAGGGTTTGGAGTCCCTGACCACCCCTTTGAAATCCTTCAAATGGATTACATTCAACTAGAGAGATGCCTTGGTCTAAAATATGTCCTGGTGGTTGTGTGCGCTTTAGCAAATGGGTGGAGGCATATCCCACCCGCGACAATACCGCCTTAGCCACTGCAAACGTATTGCTGAAAGAATTCTTCCCCGATACGGCCTTTGCAGAATTTTATGGAGCGACAACGGCCCCCACTTCGTAGCCGAGGTGATACAGAACATACTGAGAGGGTTGGGGGTAAAACAAAAGTTCCATGCCGTCTTCCACCCCCAATCAGCGGGCCTGGTAGAGAGACACAATGCAACGTTGAAACTAAAACTAGCCAAAATAGTTGCCACGACTGGGTTGAAATGGCCCGACGCCCTCACATTGGCATTGTTATCGATGCGCTCCACCCCAATCAAACACCGACTGACCCCGTATGAGGTGGTCTTCGGCAGGCCTATGAGCATTTGGGCGGCACCAAGACCCACCTCCATTAACGATGTCCCGAACATATTAATGTCAGATTACTTGCATAAATTGACAAACGAGCTAACAATTATCCACCAACAGGTGCAGCAAGCCTTGCCTGACGTATCCAGGGGCCCGGGACATGAAATAAAGCCAGGCGACCATGTATTGATTCGCAACTTCCAAAGAACGAAGAATCTGGAGCCTAGGTGGACGGGCCCCTGGCAAGTCCTGATCACCACCCGAACTGCCCTCCGAGTGGAAGGAAAACGAAACTGGCTGCACGCTCATCATTGCAAGCGAGTCCCTCCAACCCTGGCAACCTGTGAAGGGGTGGAGGTGCAAGAGGAAGTACTCGCGAGAGACCGACCAGCTCTGAGTTGCTACCCACAAGAAGACACCCTCGAACTATCAGAATTTCCCGACCCCACGGTGCCATCCAGGAAAGGGTACAACCTAAGATCGACGAAAGGAGGGAGCTCCAACGACCAGGCCACTAACTAACTCAAGGTCTCAGATCAGTAGCACAGTCAAACAACGCTACCAGGAAAGCGCCAGACAAAAGTCTGTGGTCCTAACAGTTGTTGAGCTCCTCGAAGATGATGGAAGAAACTGAACACCTGCAAAACCACCGCAAAGACACCAAGACTGCTAACCTGCACAGCACAAAGACAATTGCACTTGTAGCCGAATTTCTCACCTGTCTCCTGCTAATGGTCGCACTCTGGATCATTGAAGAGAATGCACCTGCATACAGAACATTGTCACCCACCATGCAACCAACCACCAAGAAAGAGAACACTACCTGGTATCACTACCGCCACATCTCCGAGAACGACGCAAAGAATTCTGGAATAATTCTTTCGTGCAGATGTTGCACCAGCACAATCTTGCCACCAATGCTACCAACTGTTGGGTCTGTGGGCTGTTACCAAATGCCACTGAACATTCCATCCCTTTCATCCCTTCACCCTTTTCTATTCACGGATCTTGCCTTGCCTGGATGATGCTCCTACAAGAAAGTTACAAAGACAATGCCACTTCCGACGGAACAATCGCCCAGTTCTACAACGAGTTCTGGCGAAACAAAACAGGAAGGACAGCCGCCCCCTTCTGCCCTCACACCTTCAATGCGACATTCCAGATTAATGTCCCCTCCAAAGAACGAGTGGAAATGCAAGTGTTCAATAATCCTAACAGAGCCACATTTTCCTACCTGAAGAAAAGAACTGCTGCAACACTGACTGTGGCCCTATCTGTGGTGAACGTCTCTGGCCTTGTATGCATTGAAGGCCGTGGGACTAAGAATGTGGGGTCACAGCACCTGTAGCATTGTAAGGACTTTGAACACTGCCATCCCCCCAGCGCTTGTTGCATCACCCAATATGTACTTTGTTTGTGGAACCAAAGCCTACACCTGGCTCCCAAGAAACTGGGGGGCACGTGCTACATCGCCTTTGTTTTGCCACCAACCTACACAGCCCCTGCAGAGCATCATCGAGAAAAGCGTTCTAAAGACATTGATCAAGCAGACTCTGCCTCATCACAGTTCCTCGACGCAGCAAAAGGGCTCGTCCCGCTATGGGGTCCTATGGCAAACAGCCGAGCCATCAGACATCTGTCCCAAGCGGTAGAGACCGCCCTGAACGTCACTGCTGGCATCCTCACCAACAACACTGCTGAGCTCCAAGCGATCCGTCTGGTTACCCTGCAAAATCGCATGGTCCTGGACGTGGTACTAGCGGACCGTGGAGGAGCATGCTGCATCATCAGTGCCAGCTGCTGTGTATACATTCCTGATAATTCACCTTCTGTCTATGAAGCAATCGAACATCTCCATAGACTATCTTCAGAAATTCATCAAGGATCAGAGACTTGGACAATTGGAAGTTGGCTTTGGGGCATCTTGAAGGAGTGGGGTTGGAAAATATCAATGATTCTCTTGGTCCCAGTATTGACAATATGTGGTTGTTGTTTGGGTATACACTGTATACCACCTTTGTGTTCTCTTTGCATAACTACCTTGCACCCTAAGACTATGGACACTCAGCTAACAAAAATGAGTAATGTATGATCAAGAGATACAGGACATTATGGAGATCGAAATAGACTGACAAGCTGGCTAGTTATGTTCAAAGGGGCCACTGTTAAAAGCAAAACGACAATCGTGAACATTACCTGCGCCATCTTGTCTGGTGGAATTCTATGTGCACATAAGTTGCAGTCATTTTAATCTATCACAGCCATTTTGTACTCTGTTGGTCACCTTTGTTTCACCCTGCCCTTACTAGCATCCCTCTGACCAACCTGGTACATGTGCTGGGGGCTATAAACTCTATTTGCCGCAACAAACCTCAGCGCCACTTGCTGCCACAAACTCGTTTTTCCTCTCATCTCTGTTTTCAGGCAAACCTTTGGACACTCTACCCCTCACTGCACCTAGTTACACAAACAGGTTCCAAACACCAAAAGAATCTTGCAACATGATTTATTGCACTGCAAACAGCAAGACTTGTTGTTACCAACAATGGGACCTGTCTTTATCAACAGAACGGACTCTTAGATCTGGCTGGTCTCACATGTTTTAGACCCTGAAGCAAGGTCCAGCTGCAAGATAAGATTGTCTGTTTGACCTGGGTGGGAAGAGAATTACTGTTGGGCTTGTGTGACAACCTGCCCGGGCGGGGACCCCAAGCTTGTGTAACCATGTTGATGAAACCAATGCATTGTGTCAAACCTGTATAAAAGGAAGAGCCAAAGGAGTTATCAGCAGAACACCTCCCTCAGACATCCCGGTGTCTGCAGTTGACGTGATCTCCTCATGAGAAATAAACCTTTTTCTTGTCTTCCAGTTTCCAGCGCTTGCCTCATTATTTTGATAGCGAACCCAAAGTGAATTAGAGGTGGAACCCTGCACCGGGCAGCATTGAGGGTCTTAGAAGACTCGCTGCCTTTCACATAGCCGATGGAGTATTACAATTTACACAGATAGCCAATAGGGGGAGGGTGGGTCGGTGTGGTCCACGACTTTGGACAGCTTTGGACACAAATGAGCTTCTTGACTTCTTTTAGAAGTCCAATTATAAATGGACTCAGGATTTTGGATTTATTAAAGGCTCTTCAGTTGCCCAAGAAGTTGTTGCTGAAAAATGTGCAGCACTTAGGAGTGGCGATGACATGTTTACTCTCGCCAACTGGTGTAGATGAAGTTGCAAAATACTGCGCTCTTATGTCCAGTACCTTAGAACCACATGAAGAATGTAACTTTAATTAAAAAAAGTATAAATTGTTCCTTTTAAAAAAACTGTTCAAACTTTGAAAGAGCTGAGAGTTTTACAAAACAATGTACCTGGTGAGGACAGGAAAAGATGGATTTCAGCAGATTGTGCTATGGATGAAAGTAGCATTTAGAAATTACCTGATAACAAATATGTTCTGCTGGATGTCATTTCAAGCCATACGGTTAACTGTTTTCATGGTCCTAGACATGTATGTGATGTTTGGCTGTGCATTTTCAGAAAGAGCTGGTTCAATTCTCATTTCAGAGCTGTAGCTGAAGATTTGTGTCTGTGTTGTGTTTCCTATAAACAGTTAAATGTAGGCAAAAGGACTGAAGTGACTAAGTCATGTTGGACAGTCAAATGACCCCTTTACACAGTTTGACTTCGTCAAAAAGCCCAAGTGTAATGGTTTATGTTATACACAAGCTGTCTGTTCTCAAGATGGGAGGATGCTTTTCCAACTAAAAGAAGTGACAGATTGACTAAGCTCTTGTGAGGGACTTGATCCCTCGATTGTTTGCCGACTTCTTTTAGAATCAGATAAAGGGACTCATTTCAAGAATAATTTGATGGGCATTTTGTGTGCCACATTGAAGAGAGATCAGCATTTCCATTGTAATTGTCAACCTGAAGCATCCAGAGTAGTTGAGAGAGTGAACAGTACTCTAAAATCAAAGCTATCAAATATTTGCAATTCAATGTCTCTGAAGTGGCCTGTTTCCCCGCTGGCATGGAGTATCAGTACCACCCCAATAAGAGGCCTGGACTATCGCAATATGAAGTTCTCATGAGGCGAGTTCCTGGTTTCCCTGCTGCTGCACTTGTGAACATTTCCGATGATCTTGTGTTCGGCTTCTGCAAGGGTTTGGCTGATGTGGTACGCCCTTTCTCACCAGGTGACATTGAAAGCACCATCAGCAAATGAGATGCCGTGCTATGACCTTATACCTAGAAATTGTGCTGTCGTGGAGAAGTAGTGAGAAAGAGCAAGGACATAAGGTGGCAGGGACCCTATCAAGTTATCCTTGTAACGAATACTGTAGCAGTGTGTGCAAGCTTGCCCGAGTGCATCCACGCCAATCGCACAAAGAGTGAAAACTGTAGATTATGAGGTGGTGACACCAACCACTGATTCAGTGCTGCACTCAAATTCACTACGTGGACCCAGACTGTGGACAAAAAAAATCAAGAGGCACCGGGCGCACCACAGCAAACTGAGCAAAATCAGTACGCACGAGAGCAGACAAAAGTGAGTTTTGAAACCCCCCAGAGGTGATCAAGCCATTTCAGTTGAAAACTGTAATGGCCGATGAAGAAGATGCAGCAGATGTCACAAGGGGGTCTGAAGATGAAATTCGGGTCAAAGATGGTTGGCCTGAGAGTGTGAAAGGGAGAAAAAAACATCATAAGTGAGTAAGTTTCAAAAGATCTGAAGAAGAGTCAGTGCAAACAAAGACAGATGTGAGTGACAGTTTAATTTTGTACCTTGCTTTAAATAGAGTGAAAAATGGTAGATTTCCTATGAACATTGTCTGAACTGAATCCCTTATGAGTGGCATATCGATTTCTGATGGCTTTGAAGATGTTTGCATCATATATAGTTCACATGTAGAACAGAAGCTAAAATGTTGTTTCATTTTGTTAGATTTTTGTAGAAAGGAGCTGAAAATAAAAAGCTGTTGTAGCTTTGAAAGTATTTTCTGCAGTTTTCACAATAATAATTTTAATAGGTATCCTGGTTAACCTTTATTCTTTAGTCCGAAAGGCCTCACCTAAATCTGAAATTGAATCATATATTGGTACTAGTGTTTTTAGGGACAAGTAAGTAATAATGAAATGTTTATTAATGCATACTATGCCAGCCTGTTGAAGGAGTATAATTATGAAGGTCTCAAATTGTTTTGCATGTATATATTTACCGGTTTCTGGTTCAGAGGGGGCATCATCTAAGCATTTGCTCTCACTTATGGACTCACCTGTAGTGTATTAACATTGATTCTTCAAAAACGTTTCCTGGTATTGAATGACAGATGAAGATTTTCCTTTAAATAAATTGCCTAATATTGGAGGCTTAGATTCTGTTTTAGAACTTCTTAGAATGAGTAATGCAATTAGCACAACTGATACTAATAAGGAGCAAAGTGTGTGTAAATTAAGTAGTGTTGAACAGAATTTTATTAGAGAGTTTAATGAAAGAGGAGTAAAAATTAGCAGGAATGTGACTAAAGCTGGAGAGATTGGGTTGCAGTTTGAAGCTGAAGATACATTTTGAAACTCGAGCTTGCATCCTAGGCTTAAAATTGAGCAAAAGAGAAAAGGAGCTGTGAGTATGATTCTTGAGGATACCCATGTCTTGGAGTCATATGAAATGATTGGAAAGAGTGCAATTCTAGTTCTGTGGATGAGAGTGATATTGTGAAGGGTGAAGAAATTATTTATAGAGGGATTTATTATGTGTGCGGTGAAACAGAAACGGCTCATTTTAACATACCATGAAATTGGTGGGTCGCTGCTATCTTGCTTTAGTGTTTCCTCGAGTGATCCAAGTGAATATGATGAATGAAAGTGGAATCAAAACACTGGAGCGTTGCTTCAGACAAGTGCTTACAAATATTTATGGTTGTTGATTATGAGCTGCTTTGAATGATGTGAGTATCAGAAAGATGTTGGTTTTGGTAGATCAACTAGCAACTAATACTACTAGAGCACTACTCAGTATTAATTAGATGATTGCTTTACCTGCTATGGCGTTGCAGAATATGTTTAAATTAGATATTCTTCTCGCGCAGGAGGGTGGTGTCTGCTGAATGTGGAGTATGGCAGTGTTATGCGAATGTTCCTGAGAATACTAAGCTTATTAATCAATATATTTCAAATATAACTAACGGTTTTGTGTGAGGCAAAGGTTCTTGAAGACAGTGGTGTGTGGGAAACAGTTGGTTCATGGTTTATTGCGACTGGAGACCGAATTTCAAAGGTTGGATGGTGGTTAGATTATACTATTCTGGAGGAAGTCTGGTGAGAAAGGTGTAACCCCACTAATCATAATTATCTTCTACATAATAGGTTTCTTAGTTTTAAGTTCTTTCAGGTAATGTTCTGTAGGAAATGATTTAATAAAAGGAGTCAGAGAAAGTAGAAATGCCGACTGGTAAAAACAGAAAGCAGTCTGAACTTGAACGGGAAGACATCGAAGCTGAAGTATTTGACGAGATGCGTGCACTGGAGAATTAAAACAGAAAAAGCAGTGTATAAATTATTAAATGGTTCTGTAGTGTGGTTCTGTGAGGATGATTTATCATTGAGGGGGAAGTTGCTGAAATAGTTACCACAATGAACAATTATATGATTTAATTAATAGAGAGGCTCACATGCAGTAGTTAACTATGTTTAAAATAATGAAATTCTGTTAGCTTGACAATAGTGGGCTTTAACCAACTTGTGTTTTTAGAAATGCACAATTTTAATGCATATGGTTTCGGTACTTGACACTAAATAATCTTCTCCCTTCCTGTGCCCTCAAAGGTCAGATGTGACCTTCATTGTTTATTTAATAGTGCAAAATTCAGTTAGTTCTAGTGTCTTCTTCACATTGTAACATTTATGAAATGTAATGTTTTCAGTTCCTGAGGATCCCAGAGAGGATGGATTTACAGTTGTATAGAATTGAAGGCCACTTCCTTCAGTCAAACAGAAGTGCTATTCGTATTTTAAATGTGGTATTGATTTCTGTGTAGGGCATTGTAGAGTGTAGTCATTAGATTTAGGAAATGTGATTATACCACATGAAGTGTTTTCTATTTACCTACGGATTGTGATATATAACTTTCTTTAGCACACCACAGTTATTGATCAGTTTCTTAGTCTGAAAATGTATGTAGAACCAGTATTTGGAAACGAGTCAGCTCTTCCTGTAGACCTCTTAGAGAGCAGACTCCATGCCAGTTTATCATTCTGTACTTAAAATCATTTTCAGGTTCTCTGCTGCCTTTACTGAGCAGTCCTTATGACAAACTCTCATTTGCTTTGTTTTAGATGGTATTCTGTACTGACTACTAATTAGATTATGAATTAGTTTTGGATGCCAATGAATATTTTGCACTTTCAGCCCAAATGGTGGAAAAACAATCTAAGATGAATTATGTTTCCCAGTGCATTGTAGAATTCATTGTGACACAGTCATTAATCTTACCAGGTCAAAAAACTTTTAAGAAAGGAAAACAAGTTGTATTATACCGGACCAAACACTAGAAAACAAGAGAGAAAATGAACATGTAAATCTACAATACACAAATGCTCTGCACATCAGTAAAGTATACATGGCAAGAATCAAAGGATAGTGGGCCAGTGAAAAGTGACCAAAAGAAGAACAAATTGGAAAGTGGAGTTAAGCAAGGTTGTTCAAGCTCAGGCACTACTAAGACCAGGGAGGTAATTTTCTAAAGATGGAACAGGCATAAATGGCATTGTTGAACTCTTATTATTAACAGTTATAAATGTAGGCTAGAAGTTGAACCCAGGTACCGGGTGGAGAACGAAGACCATGATTTGCTAATCAGCAAAGCAATAACAAAGGCTTGTGAGTAAGGAGGCCTGTGGGCCACAGCCTAAGCCACATCGGTGTTGGGCTCCTCTGTTGAGTGCAAAGTATGTTCTCAAGCGAAGACATCCCATGAGTCTCCAGGAAGGGTTCCTGGACATATTAGTATTAAAAGCTTTTTAAGCCCTCACTGGAGGGAATGTGGTAAGCATACTTACATGCGTTAGTGCTCTGGAGTCATTCAGTCTCATCGGGGTGAGGTACTGAGTTAGAGCAAAGACAACAGAAAGTGATGCCCCCTTTGAAGAGTGGGCTTTATACCCCTATCCTCATCACTGGCTTAGAAACCACTGACAATGGTCTGCTGGATGCTGTCTGCAATGTAAATACCAGCCCAACTACAATCCCTACACATACTCACTGAGAAATATGGCGTCCTCAAAACATGGCGTATTTATACAAAGTGGAAAATGATACATGTAATTAATAATATAAAATCAGATTTCTTCCCCTTTTTACAGAATTACGTGAACTGTTGTCAAAGCTCTGCAAAACCACACTCCTCCACCTTTTTTTTATTTAGTAGTCCAGTAAAGACTTAGTGTTCTGCCGATGTGTTTTTCCAAATATAAATCTTTATTGGTATCTTCATAGGCACTCTTAGCCGGGGGAAAACTGAGGGCGGGGATTAGAATGTATAATTTATCCTGGCACTCACACCGTCCCGAGATTCAAATCTGCCTGTCAGTGAGTTCAAAATTACCATGGAATGCCAACTTATGCAGTGAGAATGTAAAAGCGAATTAGAGTGCAACCCCCCCGCACCACCTTCAAATCATAAATGTGTGTTGTTAAAACTACAATGTTACTTGTATACACGTTGTCCTCTTTTCATGGGCGATCCATTACACACCGCATCTCTGTATGATTTCTCATTCACCAACTATGGTTTACCATTTTCATGTCTATGCTTGTATGCAACATCTTTCTTAGAAACGTCCAGCAGATCACATAAATGATCAGGCAGTAGCTAAAATACCACCACACCCATTCGTGGGTTTACACAGGATGGGCAATGGTTCAGTTTACACTGTTATCAATACATAGTGCCTATGACTGGAGCTCTCCTTGTATTACCTGCAAGGGTCATGATTACCGTCTTACACGGTTTACTACTCTTTCAGTATGTCTGTGACAGTACCTCCCATTTCTCCAACTTTTCCCAGTTATTGATGGAACACGACATTACTCTTACAACCCTCATAAAAGATAAAGATATCTGAATTGGCAAGGGGAAGTTTAACACTTTTTAGGCCTGGCATCACCCAATACATTTGGATTTTACTTTACATGTGTGTACAATATACTTATAGGGGTTTTCAGGCAGCCCTCTTCATCCATTGGTCTGTTATCGTGTCATTCATATTTTCGTCCACCCACTATAGTATAGTATAGGGCAATAGGTCAGCCCACTTCAGCCATTAGCTAGCTTCACTGTGAGCGACGGCATGCTGCCCTTTCACAAGGAGCACATTTACTCACAAAGTTGGTCCATTCAGTGCAAGGGACCTCTGTGGAAAATGTGTGCTTTTTAAGACCATATTTTTGTATTTAGCTATTTTTTTTTATAGATTTACTAGAGCCTAGTAGCTTCCCCTCTAATAAAGTTTCACAAAAACCGTGACAAAACAAGCACTGACAAAGCCAAGAGTCTGCCATACCTATTGGCTTTGCCAATGCTTATTTCCATTATATCTGTACACGACTATTCTGCCTGGCACTGCATTAATATAAGAGACAGCTGAGCAGGGAGACTTTTTGGAGATGCGCCTGCCTTTCATATGGGATAAAGCTGGGTGTTTCTATTGTGTAGCAACATTACTGCCAGTTATGTTGTTTTTAAAAGAAGCTACCGAAGTGCTGCCATGTCTTGAATCAAAATATTTAGACTTCCAAAACCAGTTTATGGAAAATCCTGGAGCATTCAAGTTTAAATAAATAAGGACTGCATTTCTGTCCTACCGAAGGAGACGGGCCACTCACCTTGTTTGATTTGTTTGGGTGTCCAAAATATGAGACTTTATATTCCCTTATGGTTACATTCTTATAATAAATTTTCCTTCACCAAAGGACTGGTAGCACCATACTAGTTCCTCAATCTTGGTTTGCCACACAACATACTTTTGGGGTTTTGAATGGCCCATAGTATAAAATCCCATAATGAGCCAGTCATTTTATATTTTTCAATGTTACTTCTTCCCCTTTTAAATTTTTTTTAACACCTAGAAGTTCACACTAGACAGCTGCCATATTTCGCTTCCTTGATATTCTCTGATACACTTCAAGTGGAACAGCGGCCCGTGCTACTTTATATGGGACATTTGTGCCCCTGCATTTACCTTGAGTACCAAAGTAATATAGTGTCACTTTTGGTAGAAAGGGGAAGGCATCTCACAGAGATAAAAGAAACTTCTTCGAAAACAGAAATTGGTTAAGTTGGTTGGATGATAATTTTGGTCTCCTAGTTCCAGAATTGAAACATTAACCACATCTCGCTCTGCACGTGTTTCTTCGAACCCACAGACATTTTCTCGTCCTTCTATAGCACTTCAGAAGATCCCTTCCCATTTGCAAAACTCTGCATATCTAAGAACCCAAGAGAAGGAGATACTTGCACCAGCATGTCTTTGTCCACCTGCCCATTGACACGTTGCTAAATAAAGTAGGCAGACTTTAGAGTTCAACCTTAGAATATTTTTATGTCACCAACTAAAAGCCTCTTTCCATCCTGGACTTCCTGCCATCTGCCACGGTCTGATGCTGACAACACACTAAGTGGCAGAGTGACTGGCTGGAGCGGCTTCAAGACATTACAATGCTGCATGTGATGTCCATCTGCATGGGCACCAAGGGTCTTCTCTCAAATGTTCAGAGACACGGTCCTTAAAAAGAATATGTATGCCGACTCCAAGAGAGCCCAATCAGGAATAGTTCGATGTTAGTCATATGTTATGAAGATTCATACATTATGAAGATTTTGTGTTTACCTTTTGACAGACATGACCTCTGAGGGGATTAAACTGATAAAGAAACATGACTCATGATGCAGGAGATGCACAGAAACAGGACCATCCACGCACTTCTTTTTAGAACTTTAATACAAAATTATTCTTTACAGTAGAGCTCTCCAAATCCACTCGGCAAAGAGGCTACCTGGGTACGAGCAACATTTGGGTGAGTGAGTACAGGACAGGGGAAAACAGGCAGCGCCACACATGGAGGAGCTATGAGAGCAAGTTCATAAGTCACTGAGAGGCAAATTAATGCTGGAATAGTGGACTGGAAGACAACGTAGACAAAGGTAGAACATCAAAGAACAATGAGCATATGAAGCGGCCTGTCGACAGTCCCTGGGCGGAAGAGCTCACACGGTGGCAGTCATGGGCAAGACAGGGCTTATGCTGGAGCCAATCCTGTCGCTGAAACGTTAGAACCATAAAGGCGGAATGTGCTCTTGGTTATTTAGAGTGTTCTGCGTGGAGTTCGAAAGGCTTGTTCTTCTGATCCATCTGGGCCAACGATGAGGGGTCACAGGTCAATAGGCAGCCCACTTCAACTTGGGGCAGATCTTTAGGTGCGCATGCATTAGGGGACCCACCGTCTGGTATACAAAAAAACAACAACAAAAAAAGACAAAAGAAGAAAATATATGTTGGCAGCAGGTTTGGTTCTACACACATTTTGTAAAACTATAGAAGGGCAGTACTCAGAAAATTGATCTGAGATACACTAGCTCTCTGTGTAAAATGAATTTACAATTCTAGCTTAGTCATTTTCTTTAAAACATCCTTAGAACCATGCCATGATTGTGCCTATCAAATCTAAAATATTTAAAACTGAAGAAAAACAGCTAGCACATACTTTAATCAGCCAACCATACCCAACAACTGTATGTGCAAGCTTTCGTGACCTTAAAGAGTCCCTTCACCTGGCTTCCCCCAGCACAACAGAGTCGAACAGTCTAAAACACAGCCTGGGCATTTTTATGTGTGTTGCATCACATGTGCCATACACCACAGCTGAAATGTGCCATTTACATAGAACACATGTTAAACATACATGTCGCTCAGTCTATCCAAGATAGATTGTGGTTTCGAAAGCTTGAAATTAAACACATTAACCTAGTAAAGATGTCAGCAAGTTTTTCTTTGAACAAAGGCTATTTTCTGGACTAGAATGGTACGTGGTAGTTAATACGAATGATACAAAACGGGTGACCGGGTATTGTGGCCCTATAAAGACGGGTTGTAGTTCTGGTAACATCATAAATGAGAAGTATTTAAATATCACTAAATTTACACAACAGCATTAGGAGATCACAATGCATGTTATCCATTACATATTTTATATACCTCTTGAGGCTTTCAAGTGGGAAAGATTAGTAATGAGGGGAAAAGACGTGCTCTCACGAACTGTGAGAAACAAATTCAAGGTTAGGACATTATCCCAAGGGATAACAGGCATCGAATCCACTCCTGCACAACAGTAGTCAAATATGAGAATGTATATCAGACATCCACACACAATGACTTAACTTATGAACTGCAGACTCTTAGAAGGCAATGGGTTGAGAGCGTTGAACATACGCATCTCTGATCTTTCAGCAGGGAGTTATAGAACAGGAAACTACAATGCAAGATTACTCTGAAAAGCCCTAGGCCCATGCCCCTCACCTCCACTCCGAAAGATGCTGGCATTCACATACCCACTCCAAAGTGCCCCAGACCACTCCTCACTGAACTCCTCTCCATGGCAACAGGCCTGATGCAAACCAACAAGGTAGTCAGGCTACTCCTGGGAGAAGCGGTGGTCTCTTTCTTACACTCTTTACTGTCTAAACCTTTGCAGAAAAGTTAGCAAATCCTTGATTACCCAAGAAAAACTACAAGGATCCGGACAAAAAGAAAATCCCAACAACTTTGCCACTAGGGTTGGTGATCTGCCAATTTGGGAGATGGCTCGGGTTTCCATTGGGGATTCTGCATTTACCTCTTTATTTTAGCCTTTTTGAGTGTACAGGAAAAGCCAGATCTTCACACCACATAAAATAGGGCTCCCGTTTTTACGGTTTTAATTTTGAACATTTATGTCTGTATTTATAAGTTTTGATTTTTTGCTTAGAAGTACGTACCACCCATATTTATTTTGTGCATCGTGAACTAACAGGGTCGGACCTCGTATATGTTCACATCTACTTAACTAATACATGAATGCACATACTTTGGTTCCTGTAGAGTTTTAACACTCCAAGCAGCCAAGTATAAAACACCCCTGCGAAAATATTTGCATTATAATAGAAACAAGTGCACATTTAAAGTTATCAAACAACATTCCATCACTTTAACTCTCCATACTGACAATTTGCACAGGTATTTACCTAAAAATCTTGAATGACATCATCGTGACTCATGGAAAGGAAAAGTACTTTTCTGCATTTTTCTGCTTTAAACAATAAATGCAGACAGGAAAACATTGTTTTCCTGTCTGCATTTACCTGTAAAAATCAATAAAAATGGAAAACAGAGAGCTTTACTTATCTGATAGGTTTAATGATCCAAATGAATCTTTACTGGGAAGGTCATATCTCTTATCTATCATTCCCCCCTCAAGTTGGAACATCTGCTTGAACTGTAGAATGGGTGTGAATTTCAGGGGACACCTTGAAATAAATATTATAATGCTAGGCTGTGGCACAATTGTCTTCACAGACAATCCTCCTCAGAAAATATGGAGAAGAGGTTGGTGGTGCAGTACACTATGTAAGTGTATGTATTCACTCATAATATGAATTACTGTTTTTTCTGCAGGATGGAAAAGGAGGATTTGACAGACATACCAGAGGTTCCAATTAGAGTACTAATGCACACAAGAGGTTGTACCTCTGAGTGATGAAAGCCTGTTGGTTCTGTTTGACTTGTACAGGGTCAGCATGGCAGTGAGATATCTCCAAAGAAAGGTAATGCTCAGTGATGCTAGAGGGGGCTAGGACAACTAGTAGAAATCTTCGCAAGTTGAGCTGCTGGAAAGGGATCAAGAAAAGTATATACTATCAATGTATATAAGATTACCAGAAAATGATATACAATTTGTGAGATCATATAACTAACATGTTCTAATTCATCATTTTGGGTTTACATTTTTAGGGGAACAAATGCCAGCTCCCTGTCTAGACCACCAGAGGCAACCAAGCTAACTATTCTTCGGCTATTGACAAATTTGGTTGCAGCGGGACCCAATGGGTATTTTAAGTCTCCCAAGACAGTTTTGTTCAGTGAGCCATTATGCATCCCTATAGGATGTTGGCAGCGACCTCTCAAAATACACTGCAGAACCATGGACTCCCAGGCCCGTTTTCGCATCTTTGAGGCAATATTTACAGAGGCCGCAGTCTTGTATGGAAACACTTTGGGTGCAAAGCCTTGTATCTGAGCCTCAGATACTGCGGAGTATAGACGCTTGCTTGCTCCAGGCACGTCAACCGCTGTGACCACAATATCCTTTCTCGGTTATATGCACGGATATTCAGTTCCAGTTTGGCAGACACACCGACTCGAGGGACATGCTTTAGCCTAAAGGGCTACTGATCCATCTCCTTTCATGGGCCTCTGAAGGCTGTGCAAGGCTCCTTCTAGCACTACTCATGTGAAAAACCTATAGTCAATGTTTCTTAAATATATCTACCTGCCCTCCACCCCAGTCTAATCAGAACTATGGCTTAATCCTGTTCTTTAAGTCACAATGGTCATGGTAGGGCGCAGCCGGGTCCATTTTGTTCCTTCTCTGCCTTTCTATAGATTTATAGACCTGGATTGCCGCGGTCTCTGCCCCAGAGGCTGTTACACCGTGGGCAGCAGGGCATTTTGCTTTCATGAGACCCACTGTTCTTACTCTGCCAGTGGTCACTGGCTGAAGCAGCGAAAGGCTAAAAGAGAAAGGAAGGGGACCACCTACAAGCCACTGTGCAGACAGTTTAATAGTGCAGAAAGGTCCCTCTTTTTTCCAGAGCACAACAGTTCTGTCGAGCAGGCATGGCCAGAGACTGCAGAAGTTAAAGGGAGGCAAAACAGTTCATTCTTACCAAGTATCAAAAACTAGGAGTATCTGGGACAGATTAGGCATGAGTAGAAATGGCTGCATGGGGTTTACGCATCCAGATATGAATCATAGGCTAAAGGCATGTAGAACTACTTCCCGATTAACCTTCTCCAAATCACTGGGAGGGCTAAAGATAGTAATCGCAGGTGACAGGCTTGAAGCTCCATCAGGAAGAAGGGTAAGGTGTCTGCCTCGGAGTTTAGGAATCCTAGGATTACACTGGGGATCTTATTCAAAAGTTTTTGTGGGTGCAATCCATGAAGGGTTTAATCTCACCCTCCCGGGTGACAAGAAGCGTTCTACAAATCTACGGATTGATAGATTCTTACTGCTTCCCAACGCCAAGCAGAGAGAAGTTATCAAAACTTCCAATTTACAGCCTAGAAAAAAGGTCAAGAAATGAGTAATGGAGTAGATGAATGCCCAAAAGGTGGCATGGTAACGCATCTATACAAGGACACTACCTCCCTTACCTTCCAGTTTCAAACCTTATTCCTTCCCTCTAGTCCAACAGCGGTGTCCAAGAAAGTTTTTTCTTTAAGTAGTTTTAATTGGAGCCGCAGAAGGAAAGCTCCATTTCTATGCGAAGTGTTGTGCTGGCACTGCCCGGCATCCGGAAGGCTTTGACTGACAGCGATCAATCCGCATTCTACTCACCGTTTGCTAGCCACCCTTTCTTGGTCTTTCCTAAAGCCAAAGAAGCAGGAGGAGTCCGCTAAGACGCGCTCCATCCTCAGGGGGGTAATGTGGGAAATTAAACTAGGTCTTGGGCTTTGGATGGCTCAGGCTTACTGCTGGTGCCCTAAACGCAGGATAAGGACATCCAGCAAACAGTTATAAATACTCTGGACTTCAGAAAGGGACTAAAGGCATTAGCCTAGAAGGACCTATCAAAAACCGATTTCTGCCTGTTGCTGGTTCATTACCGGCCAGAAACAGGTCTTAGATTCTGGAGAATTTCTGCTGCTGCAATCTGCCCTGCAAATGGGGAAAGCTGTACTACTCCGTGTGAGAGAGGGAGTAGGCTCATGACCAGGAGGCCAAGCCAACCGAGGCCTCTTTGAGGTTGCTTGAAGGTGGAAGTTGGCCAGGAGCCATTAAGATCTTGCAGCCTAACTGGGAATGATCTACAAACATCACTGTGATCAGAAATATAGTATCTACAAAAATGTATTCCAGGACAGAGTGGGGTGACCTCCAATCATCTCGACCCAAATGGAACCTTTCCTGACTTTTTGGTAGTCGGCATCTGCCAATTTCTAGTCCCATTGGTTGAGGGTTCTTCCTCTTCGTCCTTGGCCTTCAGGTAGACCTGTTGGCTGCAGCCACGTGCCTTGATTCTGCAATGATTCAGGATATCTCGATCATCCTTATAGATGGCACCATTAGAAAGTGTGGGAGAAGCCTAATCCTTCTTCCCAGTTACCCCATAACAAATGGTGAGCCCGCAATTCGCGTATGTGCCTGCGACTGTGGGGTTCCGCTGCTGTTAGAAAACTTGACTACAACTGGTCAGTGTCAAAATATGAACCTTTAGGTTCTGCTACCAGGGGAGACATACTTTGGATCTAGCCCAAATCAAATACCAGCAAACCATGTGTCGACCCTTGAGTGTGACATCAGTTTGGATCTCAACAGCTGCATATACAGATTACTTATTTGAAGTAACCCTTTTAAATGGACATAAGAGACTGAGCCACTGGCATTCTAATGTTTCACTTTGGGACAAAGTATGGCAGTCCTGCCTTTTTCCCCAAGTGAGTGCTTGGATTTTTTTTTTTTAAATTACTATACTGAATTTCAAGCTACTTAAACTCAGTAAATTATCCAACCTTGCACACAAGGCCACTAAATAAAAATCAGGGCACCTGTGTCTTAGCCAACTAGATTTATCAACGCATTCTGTCAGGCTCCAATAAACAGAGCCCATACTCAAGGGGAGAGTTTACAAAATCTGCTGAGGACACCTGTGCTCTGATTTGAAGCGCCTTAAAATATAAGTGCTGTATTTTTGTTAGGATTGTACCTCGCCCACAGAAAGTACTATGATCATCTAGCTTTGCTGCAGTCTATAATTATAACAATTCTACTTTCCTACCTGTTAACAGAGATCTAACCCCCGAATGGACATTGAGATTATAGAGTACAATGGCATGTGGCACACAGTATATGAGTTCCAATCGCCCTACCATCCCAAAACTAGGAGAAAGGATAGACCATTCCACTGCAGAGGGGGAAGGGAGTATTCTTGGTTTTCCAGTGGAAGGAATCAGTACTTGAGGCTGAGGAACATCACGGGTGTTACTGGTTTCCACCACAGACGCTGACCAGAGGCCAATGACTGCACCAGGACCCAGAATAAATGTATCACAATAATGAACTGTGAACACAACTTTGAAGGATAATACTTCCTTCTGTAAAGAAGCCCATTATTTCGGGATTCAATGCAAGCTAAAGAGATGTGGGAAGCTGGGGAAGGTTAGGAGCCAAAGCTAAAATAGGTTCACTAAGCTCTGGATTGGTTGGTTTGTGCAACATACAAGCTGTGCCCAAGTACCATCTGGGTTCCTTCATGGCTGTGTTTCAAAAGACAGATCACGGTTTCACCACTAGGGCAAAAAGGGACCCATTTTGGTTTTCTAGACCGTATTATCAACTTCGGTATCTCTGTGCCCTAAAGTTACAATCAGTAATTTCTCTCAATGTGCTACCGCTCAGCATACAAAAACACAACTAAGAAATATGTAGACATTCTATCTGCTTAAAGGGACATGCTGCCTCCTCCTGACGCTTGTTATTGGAGGCAAATGAGTAGAGGGGCTAGCGAGAGGGTTGACCAAATATGTTTAAACCAGAGCTTGGCACACTGGCCATCTTAATCTTTAATTATTTGGGGGCGGGGGTGGTGGTGTAAGTGGGTGTGTGAGTGTGTGTGAGATACGTGGGTGGGTGGGTGTGTGTGTGTACATGTGTATACTCAAACTGAATTTTGCTAGAATTCTTGCTGCCAACTAAGCTGTATATTGGGCAAAACATTCTCCCACCAGGCTTACTTTTGTCGAAATCTTTTATTTCTATTCGTTTTGGGGTTGGGGCATGCGCTTAACCAGTCCCCAATGAGACATGCATTTTATACCCACATAAAAATAACCTGGAACACGTAGTGTTATTTTACATTAACTTTATATATAAAAAACAAAAAAAAAATATGTTTTCGACCACAAATGTTTAGGCCTTTTTAGGTGGCTCCTGCTGCCAAAAAAAGTGAGGCAGTTTTGGAACTGTGTTTTATGATTTTAAAGGTCAGCTAGTGAATCTGTGTAAGGACCTATGCTGGAGAAAATAGTCTTGCATCAGATGTTGGGATTGTGTCGGTTTACCTTCGGGCAGCATGTGCGAATACCTTACCTCCACCAACCTAGCTGATGAATAAGGACAGCCTAGGTGCAATACTAATATTTCTTATACTGGCGGTGGTCAATCCCAGGCCATTGGCTCCTCTTTAAAGCCATCATTACGTTTGCCTCCAATGCAGCAACCATGAACGGACATCATGTCTTCCCTTTTGACCTGCCCCGTTACAGCCAGACCAAATTAACCATAAACAAATATGAAATTGTGTGGCAGTGTAACAGGCAGAGGTCCTGAAATGCATTTAGTGTGCAGAAACTGAAGGGTCCTTACACAAGCCCAACCGTGCCCAGTGCGTGATTAGTAGCACATTCGACTTTCAAGGACTGGATACATTACCCTTACCCAGCCTGGGCCTAGCCTTTTGCCGTATGATCACAGTAATCAATGCCCTGGGGTCAGCGGTCACACTCTGGCCTAGCTGAAGCCTAAGTAGCTGTATGCCAAGTCAGACCTTAACAGACTTTCTAAAGAACATAGATGCCTTTGTAACTTGTAGAAATAGTACAAAGTTTTGCTCTTCTCTCCAAAGAAGCATTTTACTTTTCTGGTAAAAATGTTTTAATTGTCACCCTTTCTAATTTTAGGTTTCATGATTATTCAACCTGGAGATGAAAAGTAAGCCCCCACAATGCCCCTCATCAGTATAAAAGTTCACCCCTGAACTACCATTTCTCTATGATATGGCTCATGTAGTCCTCGGTGGGCCAGCGCCCTTGCTCCTCCGCCTCCTCCTTCGGCAGGGCCTCATTGGAGCGATGGAGAAGCCGCTCTTCCCGGTGCTTGATTCGCTGCTCCCTGCGCTCCAGTTGCCGCTTGAACTGGTAGCGCTGCTGGAAGAGGTCCTTTGCATAGTCGTAGAGCTGCATGTCCAAGTCGTTAAGCTCCTCAATGCGCTGGATAGTGTCATTGTCCAGGTCCACCCCGCCAGCCCGCGTATTATTGTACTGCATGAAGGGCCGAATGAACTTCAAGTTGAAAGTCCTCTCAAACAAGTACTGGGTCTTCCGCTGGAACTCAGTCAGACCAAAAAAGGCCATATCCTTGAGGTTCTTTTTGGCGCTCTCCAGCAAAACCTGGGCCCGCTTGTTTTCGGGAACGAACGACATATTGTAGCAGCCCACTAGGCTGAGGTCGGCCAGCATGCGCACCTGGCGGTTGTTGGCCAGGTTGTACGGGCACTCCATGAACTCAGTCAGGGTGCAGCCGGACCAGTCTGTGCCCTCGTAGCAGGGTGGCAGCTCGTCTGGAGTGGGCGTCCGGCCGTCACACATGTGCAGGGATGTCTTCCAGGTGGCGCCGCGCTGCACGTGCCGCCATTCGCTCAGATACCGTGACACTGGGTCCCTCAGCAGGGTGATGTAGTAAAAGTTCCTGCAGCAAAAGAGAGGGCAGAGTTAATAAAAGGAAAACACATCAAAACTGGCTCACAGATAGACGACTCTGGTATGTGGGAGCACAACATAATGAGCAGAGATATAGAGATGTCAACAGTAAATAAGGACCACCAGAACATTGCTGAAACTTCATACACAACTTTTTTCCCCAGCGTTCTTGGTCAGTAGATCAAGCCCCTTAAGTATGGTGCCTGTAACCACTCACCCATCTTACACAAAATACAAATGGCAGATAAGTTAAAGAGCTTATCTAGCAGTCGAAGACAGCGCAATACACCGGTATAGAAAGTATGCATTTCCAGGCTTTTTTCTTGCCACACCATGCCCTTCAACATTGCCTCCACCTCAGTCTTTGCTGATAGAGGCAGCAAGAGGACCCCCAAGTTATGTGCCAGTAATAATGCTTCCATGCCTGGCAAGTTACAAGTAGGGGGAGTTAAGGGCGAGTAAAAGTTACAGAGGACAACAATAGAGGAAGGTTGACAGCCACATCTAGTCACACTGCTTTCCTGGAGGCTGAAAAAGTGTTGACCCCACTTTGGTTCTTGTTTTGGCTGTAGTAATGATTAATGGCGACAGAAATCGTGTATCCATCCATGTACCCTGGGGTGGCGGGAAGTAAGAGCCTAGCCTCTACGACGGTCTGTGGGAGCTGGGTAAGGAGCCCAGCTTGCATGTGGGCCTTCATGCTATGGCTCCGGGAGGACGGCCTTACCCAGTCAGGGCTGGCGGAAAGAGCGGCAGAGGCCAGAAACGGTCGGCAGGAGACTCGAGGTAGAACATCCCTTAGGAATGCCTCAAATAGTTGCTGTTGGATCCAAATGTATAGAAGCCATACTCTGTATTAAATACTTCTTTTGGCTATGACTCAATCCCTGCAGGTTTGCTTGTCTCTTTTCCTTCTACTTTCATGCCCAGTTTTAACTTTCTTGAAATGGTGAATAGCTGCACGTATACATGAAGAAGAAAACATTTCAGTACAAAATAATCTATTCAAGTTATCCTGGCCAAGATTCCTGGCTCTGGAATCGAGCGTGTACCACACTTTGCAAACCATTTCCCCTGTCCCACGCCTCACTGCTGGGCCAGAAATGGACTAGCTACAAGTCAACCCGATTTGTATGCAGAATGGTGCACAGGGGCATCTTTAAAGTTGCCATAAACAGACCTTTTCATCAATTCTAACACTTTGCTCAATGGAGACCTACAAGATCATTCAATGCTTGTTGTACATTGCATACGCTTCTATTTAATGCAGTCTGGAGGTACATCGCGAGTCATATCCCGGTACTAGCTGAAGTCATAGTAAATAAATAGGAAAGCGCTGACAAAGGTGAAGCAACCGTCAAACAGCACAAGACTTTCACTGGCAGCCCCAGAAGGTACTGCGTAGACAGTTGCTGTCACACACAGGAAGCGCATTACAAGAAAGCCAAAGTGCAATCTTCAGTAACGCATGCAACAGAAACAAGAAAGCAGTTATTTACCTGTAACAATTGTTTTGCAGCTTAGCTTTTCTAGATTCACAAGCTTTTTCCCCCAAACCAAACCACTCTGTGGTGGAATACTGCCAAGCATATGAACTGAGAAAAGGTGCATGTTGAGAAACGTATCCTGCAAAAATGCAAGCTTCACACACAAACACACAACAGGGCAATGCAATCTAATAAGACAGAAAGAATGGAGAGCAATGCAAGTTTCCCCTCACACGAAGAGACGTTAGGGCACAGCCGGAAATGGTGCACTCTACAGAGGGCGCAAGACAGTATGAACCCCAATGCAGGCTTCCCTCACAAGCATAAAAGGTACAGCTCAGCTGGCAGGTGTCATTCTATCACCAAAGAGACAAATTTCAGCAGCGCAAGCTACACTTGCACACAGAAAGCAAAACAAGGAAGTGCTGCAGTAAGCTTCCCTCGCATCTACCCACGTCAACATTCCTACAATATGCAAAGTGGGAGGTCAATTTTGTTTTGGGGTGCAACCAAGTCACATTTCCACACTCAGAAAATCGAAAGCTCAGGACAAAAATCGAGTGCTCGCCTAGTATTCAGTGGAAGCAGTGCTTAATTTGTGCCAGTGTTTGCAAGTGTGAGGCATTGGCACTTTTTTATGGGGAGCAGGACTTATTTTTTTTATCATGAGTTTGACCGAGAGCAAAAGAGAGAAAGGCACAAATTGGAGAAACGAGGAAGGAAAGATAGGAAATCTGTAAACAAGCATTGGTAATGCATCAGTTTCACCTGTGATTAAAAAAAGCGCTACACAATGGATATTTAGCAAAAACACACAAGCGGTGATCGCTTTACACTACAACAAAGAGTCGATCCATTCAGAAGGCAATGATGCAATGAACTAATGAAAAGACTAATATGCTTTAATGAGCAGTGAGGGCCTGCTTGTAGATAAGGGGGCTCTGAGGGACAACTCTCTCCCTCTGTAGTGAGACCTAAACAAAGACTTTCTCTGAATAACGTCTTGCTGGCACATGATGCCCACACACACATACTGTGCAATCCTAGACATTAGGATGAATATGGAAACATGTTAGATGCTTGTGGAGTGTTCACAATTTAACAGGCTTCAACTATCTATCCAGTATTTAAAACTAACTTTTATGCCTCTACAAGGACAGGTCGATCGTGTGTTCATTGCAAATGAGCAGGAATCGTTTTTGGATCTGTGGAACATGCAGACATTTCTACCAAAGATACCTTCTGTACACTGAATATTTCAGGCAAATGCAATGAGGCAGCCTGCTTAACAAAAGGTTAATTCATGTAAACTCTACCCTTAAAATAACAGAGGGAACAATGAATAAAAGACCTTCAAGTGGTATGCTTAACAAAAGCCTGGAGCTAAGGGTTCTCGACTCTCATATGTCGCATACAATGGCAAGCAGAGGATAATTATGGAACAGGATTCATTACCCTACGTGACTAATACGTAACCGAGAAGGCTCTGCAATAAAACCTGCTATTGTGTCTTCATTTCACACCTGTACCTCCACACGGAAGAATGAAACACTGCAGTCCATTTAAATAATTGATATTTTCATGATCCCTAACAATGCACGGGTACATAGCTGTACACGTACAAAGTTTCCTGACCCATGCTCTACTCCATGCCCCGTCTGCTCATCCATCAATTCACACAAACAGCGTGTTTAAAAGGGTAGCTGGTTCCGATGTTAAGCACAACTGTAATACAAGCAGTAGAAAAAGTAGTGCTAAACTGGAAAAGGCATCTTACCTGTAGCGAACGTGAAAGCCATGGTCTGTGCCACTGAACACGCAAAATTAAATAAAAACTTTGAGGCTTTGCGGAGGGCGGGGCTCAGTGCTGAAAGCAAGGCTTGGAGCACGATGCGTTCCAAGCCTCGTGTAATAATAAATTAAATAAAAACGGAGCGGCAAGAAAACACAAACTGTATCAGATGAGTGCGAATGCAGAGGACTGTTTCATCAACATCGTCCATGTTAGTTTAATAGTGAGCTTCATTTGAATATTTGTGGAGGTTGATGTGCCATCATACCTGGAGGGAACGTGAAAGCCATGGTCTGTGCCACTGAACGTGCAAAATGAAAACTAAACTTGAAGACTTTGTCGAGGACGGGGCTCAGAGCTGAAACCAAGGCTTGAAGCACGATGCGTTACAAGCCTCGTGTAATAATAAATGAAAGAAAAAAACCCGGAGCCGATATGCACGCTTAAAATGCATACAGCCAGGGGGAGAATGATTATGTAAATGTGCTGTGCAAGGGAGATTAGGTAAACCAGCACAGTGCAAGCACTGTGCAGGGAAAACATAAAAATAAAGTAGTGCCCCAAAAGCGGGTGGAAAAAGTACTTCGGCTGTGGGAAACTGATAAGAGAAGCACAGGAGAGGAAAAACACGAGGAAACAGGAAACCGTGTGCTACAGCCAATAGAAACGGAGAAAAAGTAAGTGACAAGCACAGGAACCAAAGAAAAGCAATGAAAGCAAGGGGGCGGAATGTAAGCCCCTTTTAAGATATATTTAAAACAAAAGATTTCACAAGAATGGCGCAAGCACTGTGCAGGTGAAAGCCAAAAAAAGGAGAAATCGGGGATAAAGCGAGTCTGCAAGAGTAAGCTAAAAAGACAAGTGTAGGATCGTGGAAGAAACAGATGAGGTGGAATCCAGACTGTGCAGCATTGGTATTCACCCACCTCACCAATTGGGAGCGGCGGGGTCCTCAGAAAAAACTGAACTCCTGTGCTTTTTTGCTTTGTTTTTACCAATTAAGCCTCAGCATGAGAAAAGTCAGTCAGTCAGAAATAACAATGAAAAGCTTCATGCGATCCCAGCACACCGTTTTCATTTACTTATTTTTTGCTTTTCATACATCGCCGACCTGTTACTGTTCAGAATATTTCGTACAACGGGCACCAAAATAGTTAGCTCTGTCCGGGCAGCCATTCAATGCGATTTGAAGCACTTTCGTAGTGCTGGAGGAACAGGATCTGAAGACAAATGGCAGAGTGAGGCCTTTGTGAGTCCAGACCTGGACACGGGATAGAATGCCTTCTTCTGCAGCATCAAGAGCCGAGGGACATTTGGGCAATCAGGGAAAGAACTCCATTGCTCTTCATTATGGGAAGAAGTCATAGCCTGAGATTATGAAAATGGAGCCCCTCCCAGGCTAGATGCTGCTGGTTGACATACAATTCTGTGCCCAATTTTAGTGTGTGTGTTTGGGTGGGGGATACTGAGAGGACAAAGGAGGTTATAAAATATGCCTGGGGAATAAGACAAAAATATACCCGCAAGTAGTGGCAGGGTTTGTGGCTAAAGAAAGGCAAACAAGTAAACTCACAATGCAAGAAGGGAGTCTAGAATGCAATTTAATTTTTTCTTTGTATACACCAGAGTCTGACAAGAGCAGATCCTCGAAGGGTTACTGAGGGGGGAAATAAATGCATAAGAATAATGGGTGGGAATGAAGTCCCATCTGGACCCAGCAGTGGTGCTGCAGAGGGCAGGCAGGTACCCAGAGCGGGGTTTTAGGTTGTATTCTGGGATGGGCCGAGCAGATGAGATGGAGGTGTAACAGAGGGTGTGGAGGGGGTGTAAAGTGAGGGAGAAACAGCACAAGTGGGAGCCTGCATGAAACACACGTGCTCCGGATAAGCACAAGGTGGAAAACCATTCAATAAGGAGCAAGCAAACCAGTGACAAAAAAGCCAACCAACGATAGGAGATGGAGTGACCCAAAGTCCATTTTAAGTATGGTATTGAACAGAAAAAGGTCTTCCACAACAGACTGATAAGAGGTGAGATCTAAAAATGAATGAAAAGGCGGCTTCAAACTGCGGTAGCAACTGGGAATGCATCACTAGGACCTTGTGCTGTAAGCTGTGGCGGTCCAAAGGGTCCTCCGACTGCGTGAACACGTTTAATTTATTTTTTACAAAGGCTCTACAAAGGATAAGTAGAATAAACAACAGAGGCATTAAGCACAGAGCAGGACATACTATTTCTACAAACAACTGAATATGGGCCGAGCTCAGCCAGGTTTGTTGTAAAGGGAGATGTGCACAGCAATGTCTTCAGAGCACATTATGGCATGAGCTAAGTACAGACAAAAAAGGTTGATAGTGGTCAGCCAAAAACAAACAAGGCCTGGGGTGATTTTAGGGACCCATCTATGTATGCGTGGTATTATGCAGCTGTGTGTAAAGCAGATGCAAGGCTGCAGCAGACGGCAATCTATAAAAGCAGATTCTAGAGGAGACCAGTGACACAGTTTTAGTACTTTTCACCTGGAAAGTCACTGATGCACTCTCTACGAAGGTGACAGTCCACCAATGAAATCCCCGTTCTGCTCTCATCTCAAAATCCTGGCGTGAACTCTTTCTTTCACCTCAAAATAGCCCTACTGTTCCCTTGAAGTCTTCTCTGTTCCAGGAAATGCGACTAATTTGGATGGGGCGCGCCACAACCCTAATGCACAGCGGTGATCAACATCTGCGCCCCCCCCCCTTTTTGTTATATTGTAAGAAGGGTGCCCCCCAACCCTGGATTTTTCCCCCTTTTATGGGGAAGGGGTTCCCTCCATAAACCTGCTTTGTCCCTTCCACCCTGACATTTCTCCGTATGCACTTGCTGACAGGGACATGTATGGTGCTGGGGTGTACGCGGCGGGAACCCTGGACTCCCAGTGATGTGGGGGTGTAATGAGAATCCATTCCCTCGCGCTATCTTCAGACTTTACATGGAACCTCTGCTCTGGCTAAGCACAAGAGGAAGGGAGACTGACCGGTACGCCAACGATACACCTCTCCCTGAAAGTCTCCGCTAGCAACATCATCAAATAACTCAGAGACCACCCTTGCCTCACTAAAGCTGGGGCATTGAGTGACTGCCTGGCCCTCAACTGTACATCGCTGGAAATCATTCTCATTATCAGCAGCTCCAGTTCCGGATTACCAAAAAGGTTAAGTAGGCACCAGCCTATGGGCCCCACTCCTTTTAGGAGCCTCGCGACAATGGATCAAAATACAACTTAAAGTACATAAACCAGAGACATCTGATTCACATAAGTTTGTCTCTTAAAAGCTCATCTGGCAGCTATCAGTTTGTAAAAATTAAAAAATCCGGCGCATTGGGTATTTGGAGATAATTTGCGAGGGGGCGGGGCGAAATTTCGACTGCCTAGGGGCCTCCACAGGGTTTAAACCTTCACTGAGCAGCTCCCAAGGATTGGTTTGCTGGCGGGCTTCAATACAAGGAAACAAAAACGCAGTCATTTCATTTGGACCCATCAGACTGTAGTCCGGCACTAGTACCAGCTATTCATATTCAGAAGCAAAATCAAGTCTTCCTTTCCAAAAAGAACCGGAATCCTTACAAGTCCTGGTCTTTCCACATGGACGGTGGCAAACCCCAGCCTGCCAGCAACATCAGCTCCTGCCTGTCTCCACAGAACAAGGCCCCACGCACTGCTCCCGACACGTGAAGGTTCTACAGAGTAAGACCACATCGCCCAGCTCTAACAGAACAACGATGTTCCACAGGAGTGGCACGAGATACCTCAGTAGGAGAGTTACCCAGTGTACTCCATCTAGAACTCGGAGATCTTCCTCCCTGAACCGGGCTTCGGTCCGGAGAATATTTCATGCCCGGTCGAGTGGCATCTCTTTCCGGTTCTTAGGGGCACAGGCCTGGAATGCGCTCCCTGTGTCACTGAGATCGGTGATGGACCTAGCCACATTCAGGAAACTCCTGAAAACCTGGCTATTCAGTCAATAAACGATCACCCCTTAGTAGCTTCTGTCGCGTCTGTAGCGGGGGGTCGTCAGTTAGGGTGTAGAGAAGGTCTTCCTGAAGCGCCGGGACACTCTTGTGGAGTAGCTGTGCGCTATATAAATGCCTTCATTCATTCATCCATGTTTTCACCATTGAGAAATGCTGTGTCTTCGATAAAGCGGTAACCCCAGCAATCCTTGCTGAAAACAAACTGGGCGAGGCGGCCGCCGTGATACAAACAGAATCGATATTAAACAGTGCTTTAAATGGGCCGGTACTCACCGGTACGGAGGACCGGCACTTCTTTGATTTATCACTCTGAGTACCGGCACTTCTCTACTGCCCTGGAGAGTACTGGTACTCATGACATGAAAAGGTAGGCTCATTGGCTGTGCTGGTGAGCAGGAGTGAAACGTGTCTCTGGCAGCTAAGGCGCCGCTTCTGTAGCCTCGATCTGAGCCCCAGCTGAGCTATTCAGCAGGGCTCATTTGAATAATGTCCGGGTGCTTACCATCACGCTGTGCTTGACAGAGCAGGGTCCATTCAGGCCCTGTGCTGTCAATCACATTCACACTATCTTCTGCAAGCACAGGAATCATGTCAGTTCCCTGGCAGTGGCAATCAGGCTACGGCCAGGCCGGCCCTGGTGGCAATTAAAAAAGCCATGGTAGGTGAAGAGAAAAGATGGCTTTTATCATACCCGAGTCTTTTGTGTGTCTGCTATGTGTGTGTGTATGCCTGTTTTTCTAAGAAAAAAATGAAAGAAAGAGAATCAAAACACTCAGGAGGTATTTTAAAGAAAATGTGTGGCACTTTGTTTGGACATGTCTGCTCGGCGACACAGATTCATAAATAACGTAAAAGGGAGGGTTGGCGAGTGGATGAGTGAGTGGATGGATGAGTGAGTAAGGGTGGATGTATAGATGGATGGATGAATAGATGGATGGATGAGTGAAAGCATGCATGGGTGAAAGAGGGTGGTTGATTGGATAAAAGGGCGGATGATGGGTGGATAAGTGAAAGATTGGATGGATGAATGAAAGGTAGGGAGGATGGATGAAAGGGTGGATGATGGATGAGTGAAAGGAGGGATTGAGCGAAAGGGTGGATGGAATAAAGGAGTGAAAGGGTTGATGGATGGATGAGCGAAAGGATTGATGGATGGATGAGCGAAAGGATTGATGGATGAGGGAAAGGGTGGATAAAGAGATGGATGAGTGAAAGGATGAATGGATAGGTTTGGAGATGGATGGATGGATAGGTAGGTTTGAATATGAAGGGTGGATAGACGGAATGGTGAAAAACTGAATGATTGATGAGACTGAATAGACGATAGAATGTAAAGGTTAAATGGTGGACATCAGCAGGTAAATGGTAGGATGAAAGGATGAATGGATAGATTGATGGAAGAGACAAGAGATATCTTCTGGGGAGGGTCATGATGAGTTGCTTCATGTGCTTGGTGCCATAAGAGCTTTGGTGCGATGTGGGGGTATTTTCAGTTTCTTCTTACTCGCGTGCTCAAAAATATATAGTATTGTGCCAAACAGCAATTAACAGTATGACATTAAGAAGGTGCAACTATTGCAAAAAAAGGAAATGTTAACATATTATTGCATTTCTCTTTCATTTTGTGTAATGAGTTAACCTGCTTTGTTTATATAAACACATTTCTCATGTGTTTTGGTATGTGCTGCAACTAATATAGAAGTTGTTAAGTATCATCATGTCTTGCCCTTAGCCCCGCCCTTAGCCCCGCCCCCTCACTACACCTCTAGCTCATTTTAATGAGTACCTGCACTTATTTTTTCCCATTTAAAGCACTGATATTAAATGAAAAGTAACGTAACGCAAAAAGGAAGCCACCAGAAGGCACAACATTTCAAGCTCAGCATCCAGCTTCTGGAATAAAACTCCTGACCACGGATCGGACGCGCCCAGTCTCCGCTGCTCATCAGCATGGAGATGGCAACTCGTCCCACCCGCCCTCCATCGAAAAAGGATTCCCATATATTTATGCAACAGCCCGCCCTCCCACACTGTGTATGCGGTGGGAACTGCCGCCCACCTCCCAATACAGCGTTTTGTTCCTGTCCAGTTATTTGTGCGCGATGTAATTGCCAACAGCAAAAACCTAATTATTCTCGTTGTGAATAGTAGCCACTGATTATACTGCACTTGTTTACTCACTTTAAAAAGCTGAAAAGAGCAATTTTAACAACTAACTTCTAAAAAAGATTATTTCTAGGTATAACTATCAGCGCTTTTAATTCCACCAGAGGGATTCTGCAATTTATTATTGCTGTTTTTAATTTCGTGCTCGCCATAAAAGCTGCATGTTATGGTAATTCCCAGCATGCCACAAATACAAAGGAAAAGGACTGAAGCAAGGCATGAAACATTCCTCAGATTCCTTTATCATTTTGTGACAAGGCCACCAGGTGGCGCTCTGGCGTCGTTGACAATTCACGCTGTTCGACACAAACGGGCGGAATTTACTGCTTGGCATCCAACCTAGATTATTTCGAGGCTAGTAAAAATACCATTGCCAAATACTTCATATGTCTGAATTTCGGTTCATAGCCAAACGTGTTTGCGCGTGGAGCAAAGTAATTCACTTTATGCTAAAGGGCACAGTGGCAGTGTGATTTTTTAGACAACCCAAAAAATTGCTTTTAGACATTTTTTTTCTACACTGGCGAGCGTCCTTCAGCTCCCCAAACAATATTTTCACAAAAGCAATGAAGAAACAAAGCAAGCTCTAGCAAAGCCTGAAGGCTGGCAGCCAAATGCACACCTGCTGGCCTTGCCAATGCTTGTTTAAGAATGGGATTGCGATAACTGATAAGCAGTGGGGTTATTGCTGCACACAAACTGAGCGAATTTCGTCCAGCAGCCGCCTGCCCATTACACACTACAAGTTCCTGCACCGCACTTACTACACTCCTGCCAAACTGTACAGGTACAAATTGCGCGATAACGATAAATGCGGTAGGTGCGGCAGACTTCCTACATCTCGCGTGGGAATGCTGCGCTATACAGGCATTTTGGCGACAAGTCTTTCACGCTCTAGAACAGATGACATCACTACAGTTACAGGCTTCTCCACTACTGGCGCTGCTAGGTTACACGGAAGATATCAGTGTTGCATCTCAAATATTTGTTTCAATTGCTCTCCTACTAGCCAAACGGAGAATAGCATGTAGATGGGGACGGGGCAGAGCGCCCAAATTTAAGGAATGGATCAATGACATGATATTCTGGCAGGAACAGACATTCACATACGCTGAACTCCTCCCTCTGACTTCACGCCCTAAAGATATTTAGGATCCCCTCAAAGCAGATCTACTTACACACCCTATAGATGCCCCCCACACGGCACATTCGCCCTCAAGCGAGACAAGCCTACATGCTTCAAATAACGCTGAGTTCCATTCCTAGCGTACACTGTATTAACAAGCTACAACCTCCTGCTCAATTCAGCAAAAATGAACTGATTGTTTTTGGACACATGACTGTATATGACTGACGCAATACGGAATATTGCAATTTAAGTATTTTGGAAAGTGCTGTGCATATGTACGTGTATAGTTAAATTGGATGAGCATGTATCTACGCAAACACTATATGCTGAGCTGTGTTTATGTTTCATAAATCAAAATTAAAAAAAAAAAAAAAGAATGGGATTGCGAAGCATTAACAGAATAGTATTGTTCTAGAGGCTGTGGGTGTAACAGAGCCCAAAGTAGGTCCACGAGGGCCGGATTCATACCAGAATCTTAGGATCTCCACTATGTCATTTAATTATTGATTGTATCACCCTCCATCGTTCATTGGTACCATGAACATGTGGCATAGGCCGAGCCCTCCTGGCCCTGTATTGACATCCCTAGAAGAGAAGTAAGGGCCTTGGCAACATTTGTCTCAAGTGACATTTCTTATTTCGAATATAGACAGTTTCAGAAACAGCATTTTTCGCTTAAGAGCAAAAACAGAGCTGAAGATTTATTGGAGTCTCCTCCTTGCTGTAGGTAGGGAACGGCCAGGCAAGATGGGAGTGCTCGTCCCCACCGGTCAGCAATGCCCGTTTATTAGGTAGTCCTTGCCGAGTACATTACACGGAGTAATAGTAAGATCCGTTATTCACAGCGCTTAGAAACGGCAGATGTGTGGTATTCATCGCTATAAATGTACTACTGTGATGCATGCTACCACTTTCGTGTAAACGTCTCTGGGAATCTGCGCTCTGTAAATTCTTCTCCAGAATTAAAGACATAATTCCAGGAACAAGGGGCCACCGTGGGGCTCGTACTCAGTTTATTACTCCCCACAAGCCAATCCGCATGCATGGAATTCCGCCTGTGTCTTTCATAGCAGGCTACTGACTGCATTACTAGCTTGTACTGGAAAGCGTGCCCACTAAACACTGCCTTTTGCAGGCAAAGGTGCACGACTCATAGGAAGACTGATGTGTAAGATGGTAGGAAATGCAGCTGGCACAGTTCTTTGTCCCCTTCTTGCATAAGTATAGTGACAAAAGGACATTTAAACAGCACAACCTCCCTTAGCAAGACCTAATAAAAGACCAAGCTGATGAGAATTAGTAACAAACTGAACGCCCAGCTCTGTACATTCTGCTGAGAGTGCTTGGATTTCCACTCTGAGCTCAAGTGCTCTGCAGATAGATGGAAAATAATAAATGTTCTGCCTGAAAATAAGGACTCTGCATAGGCACCCACTCCTATGTGAGAGGCGCTGCACCAGGTCTGGAGATCCAGGCGCTCTGATGTGGGCCCTGGAGGGACAAACCACATACTGACAAAACAGTAACGGAGCACGCCATCCACTCGATGTTTGCTTCCAAATATTTTAACATTTGAGATTCTGCTGCTGTGCTCTTTGTAGGAGTACACCTGCACATATATCCTGTCAACATCCGATAGCGTATACAGTTTGAGGGCAAGCACTGAACAGATATAGCGTTATGGGGCAGAGACTGTTACTTGCAGTTGCATTTTTGGGGTCAATGTTAGTTTAAGTTCTGCTTCAGTGAGGAGAATTGTCATCCGAAGAGTAATATTGGGGAATGCTGAGGTTTTTTAATATTAATATCAATATGGGCAACCCAATATACCCGCGTGGGCTTGGGTAATAAAAGTTGACAGGTAATGGTGCCTACAAGGGATTTGTTTTGTAGTCAACTTTGTTTCAATTTATCATTGATGTCAGATGCGTCTCCATGGCATCACAAATTAACAACAAAAGTATGCAGAGTGTTCCAAATTAAATTAATTCAAAAAGACCGGGTGTATCTCTTATTTTTATAATAAAAAAACATATGCAATTAGGGATTCAAACCAAAAAAGTACTCAAATACACTGATAACAGATTTTCAAATACACATAAGCCCAACTATCCTGGTCAAAGTAGAATAATCAATTTCCAAAAATGGCAGATATGGAGTCTGTCCTACACATAGGACCTAGATCTCCTATATACATTTTTTTAATAGTGACTAAAAGGAAAATTGGGTTAATATTTTAAAATTTGAGATACTGCTGCTGTACTCTTTGTAGGAGTACACCTGCACATATATCCTACTAATATCCGATAGCGAACACATATTGAGGGAGTCACTGAACAGATATAGCGTTATGGGGCAGAGGCCGCTCCTTGCAGTTGCATTTTTGGGGGTCAATGTTAGTTTAAGTTCTGCTTTAGTAAGGAAAACTGTCATCTGAAGAGTAATTTTGGGGAAAACGAAGGCTGAATAGGCGCAATCTTTATCTGAGTTGTCGCGCAGGGGGTGTTTAAAAAGTAAAAAAGAAAACTTACCTTACCGGGTCCCGCGCTGCCTCCTCTCCTGGTTGGGTCCCGTGTTTTCCTGCTGCTTTCTTGCAGGAACAGGAAGCAGGCAGTCTCCCTCCCCTCCCCTAAGCCAATCACAATGCTGAAGTGGCAGCATTGTGATTGGTGGGGACAGCGCCCAGCTGGGCACCTATGGGGAGGCCATTTTCTCTATATAGGCTGCATGCAGCCTACCTAGAGAAAATGCAGAGTGCACATGACTGGTTTGGTCGGCCCCAGAGGGCCGACCAAACAGTCAGGGCCCACAGCACTGGGCAAGCCACTTCTCCCCGACCCGCCCGCCCCAACCAGGCATACCCTTCTGCTTTCTCGCAGCGCGAGAAGCAGAAACATAAAATGGTATTCAAAATACCATTTTATGTTTCTGCTTCTCGCACTGCGAGAAAGCAGTGGGGCGACGCTCCTCCGCCCTAATGGAGGAGCCGCCCCTGGTCGCAGCCTTGGCTCTGGTAGAATGAGCACACAAACCCTTAGGGGGTTGCTTCTTGGCCAGTGCATAGCAGATTTTAATGCAGAGCACAGCCTTTCTCTTCTTTGCTCCGACATATCTCATGAAGAGTAGGTCATCCAACTGGAACTCTTTTGTGTGGTCAAGGTAGAACAAAAATGCTCTTTTTGGGTCCAGTCTGTGAAGTCACTCCTCTTCCTTAGAGGGATGTGGCGGAGTGTAGAAAGTAGGTAGATTGATGGACTGGCCTACATGAAAGAGAGTGGCAACTTATGGCAGAAAGGAAGCTCTAGTTCGTAGAACCAGCTTGTCTGGGTATATGTTCAGGTATGGAGGCTTGGATGACAAAGCCTAAAGCTCACTGACCGTCCGGGCAGAAGTTACTGCCACCAGTAAGGCCGCCTTGATAGTGAGGAGTCTGAGAAGACAGTTGTGCAAGGGCTCAAAGGGAGCGCACATCAGGAAGGTCAGGACGAGGTTAAGGTTCGACTGAGGCATGATAAATGGAAAAGGTGGAAACATATGTTGTAAACCTTTCAAGAACCTATGTACAATAGGGGATTTGAAGAGGGATGGGTGGTCAGGCAACCGCAGAAAGTGTGAAATAGCAGAAAGATAACCCTTTGAGGTACCCAGAGCAGAGCCCTTCTGGACAGGGGATAGAATAAAGAGAAGAACCTGAGAAAGAGGAGCAGAAAGGGGGTTAACCTGCTTTTCTGCACACCATGCCACATACCTGTCCCAACGGCAAGCATACACCATGGTGTTGGTGGAGGTACGCCTGGCTGCCAGAATAACGTTGCAGACTTCGGGCGGAAGGTCGAATGATGTCAACTGTAGCCGCTCTATCTCCACACAAGAGGGTAGAGTGTTGGCAGGTTCGATGGGAGGACCTTCTCCTGCTGCTGCGACAGAAGATCCTCCAGAAGGGGTAGTCTTATCGGAGGACCGATGGCCATGCTCAACAGCCTGGAATACAAACTCTGAGTCCAATCTGGAGCCACAAGGATGACTTGGGCCTGGTCGTTCCAGATTTTCATGAGAATTCTTGGCAGGAGTAGCATGGGCGGAAAGGCGTACAGGAGGCCTGAGTTTCACTAGAAACGAAAAGCGTCTCAGAGCGAGAACCGCCTTGGAAAAAAATCAGCACACTGAACTGCTGACATTGCCTGTTAGTGGTGGGGAATGGATCAAACAAGGCTCTCCCCACTGCTAAAACAGACCTTGCACTACCTCCGGATGGAGAGGACATTCGTGATCCACTAGGCATCTTCAGCCGAGTTCGACCGCACTGGTGTTCACAGAGCCCGCCAGGT
Source organism: Calotriton arnoldi (assembly GCA_963921515.1). Taxonomy (NCBI): domain Eukaryota; kingdom Metazoa; phylum Chordata; class Amphibia; order Caudata; family Salamandridae; genus Calotriton; species Calotriton arnoldi. The sequence goes on along the minus strand of CAWUFW010015210.1, from coordinate 273,103 downwards.
GTTGAACCACCAGGGAAATGCCCTGCTGTTCTAGTTATGTCCAGAGCTGCAGGGCCTCCTGACAAAGGGTCCATGACCCCACCCTGCCCTGCTTGTTGCAGTACCACAGGCGGCGATGTTGTTTGTGAATACCTGCACTAGCCTTCCCTTGAAGGAGGGTAGCAAGACAATGCCAGCCGGATTGCTCGGAGCTCAAGAAGGTTGGTGTGGAGTCCAGATTTCGCCGGAGACTAGAGGCCTCTGATCTCCACCTCTCTCAGATGGCTGCCCCATCCCAGAAGAGGCACAGGGTCAAGGCTGGTTTGCATATGGCTGGGTCCAAACTGGAATGGCGTGGCGAGCAAAATAACGATGGATTAAACCCAGATCTGTGACTGGGGGTGAATATCTGACAATGTTCAACATTCCGTCCATCATCTTTTTGTGTTACATCTGTCACTACTGTCAGATCTGGTTGGGAAAGTGAGAGGGGTCTGTTGCTGAACCAATCGTGGTTTGTTAACCACCACTGCAGATCTTGTGCAGTTCCCTCTGAGATCGGGACCATGTCGGAGAGATTTCCTTAATGCTGCGCCCACTGGAACTTCAGGCCTACTGCAGAGCCCACATAAGCTAACAGGCATGTGTCACAAGCAGGATACAGGAGGCCATGAGGCCCAGAAGCCTCAGAGTTAGTCTCACTGAAATCCAGGATAGAGGCTGAAACACCTGTATCATGGTCTGAATATGCTGTACTAGTCATTCAGGAGGATAGGCCTGAAAATGCAGTGTCCAGAACAGTTCCAATGAAATGGAGTTTCTAAAAGGGAGTCAGTTGTGACTTCAGCATGTTGATGGTGAACCCCAGTGAATGCAAGAGCTCCGCTGTAGACTGGAGGTGGGAGACAACAGCCTGGGGCAAGCCTGCCTCCAACAGCCAGTCATCGAGATAGGGGGAAGACTAGCACCCCTGATTTCCGCAGATGAGCTGCAACCACCGCCATCACCTTGGTGAACACCAGAGGGGCGCTGGTGAGGCCAAAAGGGAGCATAGCGAACTGAAAAGGCTTGTGGCCCACCATGAACTGCAGGTAACACCTGTAGGAAGGCAGGACGGGAACGTGGAAATATGCATCCTGCAAGTCAAACGCTACCATCCATTCTCCTGGGCCGAGGGCAGACAAGACTTGAGCGAGTGTGAGCATTTCCACTTCTTCTTGAGGAAGATATTCGGAGGGCGCAGGTCTAGGGTAGGACGAAGGCCTCTGACCTTCTTGGGCACCAGAAAGGAGTGGGAATAGCAACTATGACCTACTTCTGGCTTTGGCACACTCTCTATTGCCCCCTTGGCCAAGAGAGCATTAACTTACTGACAGAGCAGAGAAAGATGATCCTCTGTCAGCCTGTCACAAGCAGATGACATGGGCTGGGGGTGTAGTTTTAAAGGGGAGGCAGTAGTCCCTCCGGACAATCCGCAAAACCAATTGGTCGGATGGGTCAGGTGATGGTGGATCCTACTGCCCACTGGGTGCCCATGATAAGGGGGCAGATGAGGAGGACCTGGAGACTGCGTCTGCCGGGGGGCGGTGGGGAGGTGGACTGGCCCGACTGCTGGCTGCCTGACCCACAAGTTCTGTGGGTACCGAAGTCACGGGGAGGCTGTGAAGCTTGCGCGCTGCGTGGTTGGACGGGTACAGACGTGGCTGAAAGCCCCTTCCATGGCCTTAAAAGGCGGATTGGGGCGACAAGGGGCCATGGAAAGGCCCAAGGACCTGGCTGTAACCGTGCTGTCCTTAAAGCTCTCCAGGGATTCTTGGACATCCCCAGAAAAGACAGCCATCCTTAATCAGGCGTGTCGCCATAAGGCCACTGACGCCCAGTGACTCGGTGGTGTCCAGTCCACAAAGTATGGAGAACTTGGCTGCATCTCTTCCATCAGAAACAGCCTGGTAGAGGACGGCCCGGGCCTCCTCCGGGACCGTCTGCAGTACCTGCGCAACCGTGTCTCACAGAGCGAGGGAGTAGTGGCCCAAAAGGCACAAGATGTTCACCGACCGCAGTGCCAGGCTGGTGGAAGAAAACATCATCTTCACTAAGGTTCCCAGCCTCTTGGGTTCCCTATCCGGGTGTGCGGAAGGAAAAGTGCCATGGGAGGTGGAGACTTGGACCACCAAGCTTTCCGGGATAGGGTGTAGCGTGAGGAAGTTGGGGCACCCTGGAAGGGTGGTGGCGGTGGGCAATCATCCTGTTCACAGGAGCCCCTGTGCTGGGCTTGGACCAGGTCCCAAGCAGGACGTCAGGAGAGGCTTCATTAAAGGGGAGAAGCGGTTCTGAGGGGGGACTCTCTCGGCTTTAGCCCCTCCATCAAGACGTTAGTCTTAACCGCCACAGGGGGCAGGTTAAGGTCCAGGACCTTGGCCACCCTTCTCACCACCACTGCCAAGGACGCTCCCTCCTCTGTAGCCACGGTAGGGGGAGAAAGCATGCCAGTATCTGGAGAAGTGTCCAGTCTGCTGGCTTCCACCAAATCCTCACACCAGTCCACATTAGGGTCAAAAGGCTGATATTCTTCAGGGTATAGTGACCCCTCCCACTCCTCCCCGAGTCAGAGCCCACAAGAATAGGGCTTAGGCTCCGACCTTCAAGACATGGCTCCAGTCTGTGCCAGAGTAGGCGTTGCGCTATGCCCATCCGGCTCCATGTCGGAGTCAGGGATCAGAATAGGGATGGTGCCACCAGGACCGGCATTGGGGGAAGGTCAAGATGGCATGACCGGCGCCGGTCTGGACCCATCCATAGACGCAAGGGGCCCCACTGGTGCCTAGGCCGAAGTAGACTGTGTAAATCCAGCAGCGGCTCCTTCCGAACCCGCTGGGCCCAAAGGCGTGCCGGCAGGAGCGACCCACTCAAATATAAGGCACATGCCTCAAAACACGTGAAGCTTACCGGGGGTCGCACTGGCTCGGGGAAGTGCAGAGCCGGCCCAGATGCTGGCTTAACTGCGGAGTCATGCCTTGAACACCGACGCGCCCTTGTCTTGTCGGCTGACGGACGAGGTGACATCGAAGACCTCTTCGACTTCTTGCTTTTCTTCTTCCGATGGAACTTACCCAAGTGGCCTGACAACTTTGAGTGCGACGAAGATTTCGGGCTCCAAGACAGCTCCCGGGACCTTCCTCTTGATCGTGATCGCTGCTGCGCTGCACGTCGCGCTGCCAGGAGGTTGAGTGATCGCTCCCTCAAGGCCTTCGGGTTTATGCCGTGGCAAAACGCAGCAGCCCCTTCAGATCGCGGTTGCACTTGAGGCACCAAAGGCATACAACATCGGTGGGTGACCGTCGCCACAGGGCTTGAAGCTGGCTTTCTGGAAGGACATTGCGCCACACCAGGAGAAGATTCTCAAAAACGCTTGACAAAAGTAAAAAAAATGTTTAGACAAAAAATGCATAAGGGGTAGTTCTCTCCGGATATGCGCTGACTGGGGCGGAAAGAAAAGAACCAACATCAGCGTGCCTAGGTGGTGCCTATATAGGCACCACGCACGTCCCATCCGGTGCAGACGATGCCACACAGAGCTGGTCGACGCCACCTACTGGGCGCCGGGCTACTGCTCACAAAAAATGGCCAGATCCAGTCTGACGCCTGGGGATAATTCGGTAAGGAATCTGCAGCTAGAAGTCTCTATTAGATGCAACATTTAGGAGGAGGCTTCACACATTCAGCCATTTTGAGTGTTTTCTCCTTGGGTCGTTTTTTTATTGAAACAGACGCTCACAGACCTACCAACTCATATGCTCTACTGTATGTCACATGATCTTTGGTACCTATCAAAAACTCTCACGGATCTCTAATCCTGGATGTCGCCCGACCACCTGAATGAAACTGAACCCCATAAAGACAGAATTCCTCCTGTTCTCTCCTCGAACACTGCAACCTACCAACTAAGTCCTGGATAACCTCCTCAAATCTTCTTGGCTCTACCCCTCTAATAACAGACGAGGCTAAATCTCTAAGCTTTACACTGGACACCAGTCTCAATTTACGCGCTCATATCAATACTATAGCAAAGAGCGCCCGATTCCAACTCAAGCTTCTCAAGAGGATCAAACCACTAATCCCTGCTTAGGACTTCAAAATGGTAGTTCAATTGAGAGTCTGCTCTAAACTGGACTACGGCAACTCTATACTTATTCCTAAAAATCACCTCACCCACTTGAAGGCAGCCCTCAACTCTGCAGCTCGCCTGGTCTCGGGCACAAGACATTTGGACTACATCACCCCTATCCTCACCACACTCAAGTGGCTTCCTATTAAAGCAAGGACTACCATCAAATTGGCCCGCGTTGTCCACAAGACCTTACATGAAGGCTCACCGAACTATCTAAAAAAAAAAAAAGCTAACCATTTTAGGTGGCTCCCGTTCCCTCTGAAGTTCCAACTCGATGCATCGGACTTCCCCCAATTTTCCAAAAACTGAGAAACTCTGAAACAATCTCTCTCTGGTAATGTCCCCAAAATCTGGAATGCCATCCCACCTACCACCAGCACAATTCCCTTGTATATGCTCTTCAAAAATAAACTAAAAAGTCCTACTCTGCAATGATACCTCCCTACCTAATTGAACCTGCTTCCTGATAATGCTTGCCTGCCAATTAATTCGGACTTTATGACATCTATTAATTAATACTCCATAGTACATTTGTTAATGTACTGGACTGTTAAGCTCTGTAAAGAGCTCCGATACCCCTAGGGTCTGGTCCTCGCTATATAAGCATGTAACTAAATAAATAAATAAATAGGCCCCTTCACACGGTCACGTGGTGAGGAGCAGATGTAATTTGCTGGCATGGAAGACCAGCTGGAAACCCCAGCACACAGAGTGGCTTTCCAGCTTGTCTTTGGAGGCTGTAAGCAGTCTATGTCCATTAAGGGGACGCTCCAGGACATCACCACTAGCCTCTGGGCAGGGCTTTAAGTGGGATAAAAAAACTGGGGGATCTCTCAAAGGGGCGTGGTCAATGTAATTAGGGGCGTGGCTTAAAACACGTAAGCCAAAAATCTGTGATTAGCATAGTGTGCCGCCGGGCTTGTATTTTGCTTGTTCTGTCATTGCATCCAGATATATGATACAAGTAACATCATACCTACAAGTCAGGACTATTGGCTTTGTCACTGGTTGTTAGTTGCAAAAGATAAATAAGCAGCAACTTAAAGCCCTGGTGACACCACGACAATGTTGCTGCTCCTGAGTCTCAGAAAGAAAAGGGAAATCCAGAGAGAAAATGACTCTCTTTAAAGGATTTCCCTTTCCCTACAACGCTCGCCTGGCATGACGTCATGCCCTAACTTCTCCACTAGTGAGCAGTGTGAGCACGGGCACATCGATGTGCCTGCTGTCACTGCAGTCCGGAAAAAAAAACGGACCGCCTGTGCCAGGGCACAAAACAGAGCCCGACAGAGACCCGTTTCGAGGCCCCCTTTAAAAAACTGCAGGTGCTCAGACCCGGTGAGACCCGGCCCACTTAAAGCCCTGCCTCTGGGACCCTTTTGTTGGTGGGGAATAGAGGGGATTCTGGGAGGCCTAGCTAGCGCCTTTTAGGTAGTTCTGTACACGGGCTCCACCTCCTCTTCACACAATGATATATATTTTTAAGTTGGCAGATCTGCCCCCCCCCACTATGAGTTGCCATGAATTTGGTGCAGAGAAACAGGGCCGGAATTTAAAAAGCAAAATAGCTATTCCGAGTAGTTTTTCTCAGAATGGGAAGAAGTCCTGGGACCTAGAAATGCCGGGTCCTTTCCCAGGGAGTTTTTTTCCCGATTCAAGCGAAAAAAAGACTACTGATCATTCCAGCAGGAGGGGCTAGGGAGTCTGAGCAGACTTCTGCCTGCCCACGAGAGGGAGCATTATTCACTCACACTCGGCTGCTGCAGGGCCAGCCGCTCCTGCAGCAGTAAAGAAAGGCCCTGAAATACTAGGCCCACAGTTTGCAGAAGGATAATTTCGGGCCCATAGAGCCTTTAATTGCGATTTAAGGAACTGCACTCCGAGATATTGCTCCCACTGAAATACCACAACTGGTAGTGAGGGCCTAATTGATGCTTAAATTTGTATGTATGCTTCACAAACAAGAGTCAAATCTAAAAAACAACATGCTGCCGCCTCTTTCAACTGGTAGGGACTTTATTTAGATTTTTCCGACTTACTACGCAATATACAAGAACACCTTTTAAGACTCTAAACAATCTGTTCAATTTGCTTTAATTCACGTGGTTCCGAGCTTCCTGTGAAAGGTTTCTTTAGTCAGAGCTTTGTTATGAAGTCGCTGTAACTACAAGCCGGGCGTACCAGAAAGCACCTGCTACCTTTCCAAAGTCTGTGCTCGTGCCTTGGCGCGGGGGTGAAATGCCCTGTCAGCACCTACAGGGGGCACTGTGCAGTGCGCACATGGTGGGGAACGCGTGTCTTTTAATCATTACAATCCGTCTTCATCTGCTGGGGGAGTAGGACCCTGGTATGCAGCATGCATCCTGGACGCCTCGGGTGCAGGGGTGCATTCCAATGGCGCGTGGCCCAATGCGCCTAGACAGGCTCTGCCCTTGCCTGGGCGGACTGAAGCGATTCCAGGAATTCACCCCTGGGTGGGGAGGAGGAGCTGGGGGCACGGGAAGAAAGACTCCCACTCCCCAAGAGGATCAACCCAGACTGAATGACTGGGAGGAACTGATGAACGGATTACGATACTAGGATAGCACAACACGGGGAAATGTATCGCCTCGAGGCACTCCTTGACCAAAAGAGTGAGTGCGCAAACTTTTCAGAAAAGGTAGGCTGGCGTTCTAGTAAACAATAAGAATCATTTAAATGCCTCACTGGGAGGTTTAAACACGCCCTCGCATGGGCCACATTCTGTCCCGCCAAAAGAACAGAGCTCCCCATAGTCTTCATCGCTGTTCTTACACTGTCATGCCTTCCCTGTCGAAGCAAAGGGAAGAGGATGTGTCGTAACAGCAAGAGCTGCCGACTGTGGAACCGGGGAACAAGGACGGAGTCTCGGCGTCGGCTCAACAGCATCCTGTGATTCTGGACAAATCACTTAATCTCGTCATGCATAAAAAACATGAATGTGTCCTTGTGTGATGTAACTGCTGCTCCTGTAAAGCGATTCATTACCTTCGGGTTAAATTCAAGCAATATAAAAAAAGATGCCAAAAAACTCAAAACCAAAATGCACACCTAGCCTGCCATTCAGCTGCAATACTACTTTATGGAGCGTACATGACCTGCAACACTACTTTCAGTAGGCAGCAGCAGGCACAGTCCACACTCCTCCGTCTCTTCCACTGTGCCAATGCTCTGGATTCACCTAACGCCACTCCTCCTGTGTCTCTCTAGCTGTCTCTACCATCACACTTTATTAACTCCGCAGACACTTTAAAATATATTACCGACAGAGTCTGTAAGTGAAAGCAAATATTTGAAACAACATTTCGGTTGATACTTTCCTGTTTGAAAGGTGCCCACTGAACCAGAGACTTGAGTTACAGCGCCACAGGCCGAAAGTAGAGCATTAAACACCCTTCCCCGTGTGCCATCAGTTTGCTAATTGCACAACGTGTTAACGTTAGTCTCGGGAGGCTGCCAACCTCAGCCACCAAATCCCTAACTACCATCACGTGTTAAAAACCTTTGAAACAAAAACCTCTCCTGTACCTCAAGAATACAAATAATCATGTGCCTCCACTAATTCTATGTGAAACTAAATGCAAGAAAACAAGAAAATAGGTATTCAGCTACCAAAGGAAACCAAAATATCTACGTCAGAACGAGTTGAGATGATTGGCTGTATGGTGCAATAATAATGCACGTCTCCGATACCTTCTGCAACACACTCCATACAAAGTGGTGATGAGTATTCTGCTGGTGTATACAAACGACATTTTTCCATAACCAATCCCCAATGGGCGTGTATAAACAAAAGGACATTTTCCATCAAAAGTCCGTCTATTTCTCTTTGGAGTGGGCTCTGGCGTTAAGTCTGATGCTGGGCTCTGGCTCGGGGGCTGCTGGACAAGGGGCACATTGGACTGCTGGAGCACTAGGGCCAAAGAGACCGGGATCTGCCTGCATGCCTGGTGAGCCCCCAGTGCCAGTTATGTGGTTCTGTACTTCAAGCTAAGAAAGCTGCAGGAATCCTCTACTTTTATAGAGCATAGCTGCAGGCCAGGTAAGGGTCTCAGACAGCGAGCCTCCGACAACAATGAGGAGAGAGGTATGTATTTTGCTCTCACATACCTCTCCATCTGCTAGAAAAGAAGGGTGGGGTGGGGGGGGATTGGGCCCAGTGGCAGACATTTAAGATGCCCTTCCTCCAGAAAGCACATTAATATCCAGTGTCACTTGAGATCTCTGGGGCTGGAGGCTGTCCCAGCTGCTTCATCCAAGAGGAAGACAAGAATTCCCAAGGTCCCCAGGCAATTGGAGCGATTCTCCTTATTCCACATCTTCTTCAGACTATTCAGACAGGATTCACATTAATGAAGATTACCGGATTTGCCCAAGATTACACAATGTAGTCAAGTGAGAGAGTCTGGATTAAACCCCAAGGCTACTGGTTCCACAGTCAACAATTTAAGCACCAGATCTTTTCTAAGAAATCGGACATATATTTGTTTAGTAAGTCATTTCTTGTGAAAGCTGTTTATTTCCAAAATTTGGATCTTTTCATTAGGTCTTATGAGACAAGCAAGCAAAAAATAAAACTAAAAAACTAAAAATGGCAAACTTGATACATCCTAATTCTAACAATAGATCATATCCTTATAGCACTGATGGGCGATGTTGACATCACGTATAGCCCATTCTTCAATAACATTCTCGCTCATCTTGGTATGATGTCTCCTCACCAACAAGGCCATATCCATGGTCCACAGCTACTTGAGGGGGAGAAAATAATTAGCAGCGGGACTAAATCTGAACATGACGAACTGCGCGTGCATAGCAAAGCACCCCAGCATGGGAGCTGGCGATGCCCAGCAGCGGGCACAAGAGAGAACAAGCACGGCGAAGAGAAAAGGAGCACGTCTGTGTGCTTTCAAGGTATCAGCCAGCTGGAACATGATTTCCTATGCCACATTCTTATTAAAAGCGAACAGTAGTCGTTTGTTTGGAGTTTGTTATAGCTTACAGTAATTCTTTGTCTCTCAGGAGGAGGAGACCTGCTGCCAGAAATGGGTTTCAATTTCCAGATTTATCAACTTTCTAATTGAGGTTGCTGCTAATAAAGGAGCATTATTACGAGTTAAAAAAAAGCACAGGTAAAAATCCACGGTATGTGAGCATTTAAGAACATACATTTTAACATTCACTGACTGTCTCCGCAGCAACGATTCTGTCACCACCTCTACCCCGCTAACTAAAGGGCTTGTTAAAGAAGTGCACGCAGGCACAGTTTCACAACGAGACCTTATGCCTCAACAGGTAGGAACAAAAGAGCAGAAGGGTTCGATCCAAGTGCCAACGCTTCTAGCAAAGCGCTATAGAGGGGTGTCTGGCATGACCAGTGATGACCTGCAATATTTAATTTCATCGACCATCCCAATATCAGAATAATTAATAACGACAAAACTTTGATTTCAAATAGGGGCCTGAGTTACTTTTACAGCTCAAATGCTTTTTAAATACCAAACGTGGCTGTAAACTAACCCCTTAATACCACCCGCTATGTGTCTGTGAGGATGGGACTCGAATGAATGAACCCAAGGCGACCCACAAAATAGAAGGCACAGCAACCTCTTTAGTGCCAACTATTAATAAGATTTCATTAGGGCACTTTACAATGTTAAAATGGTCAGAACACTGGCGCACCCCAATGACCGCATACTATAGTTACCTCAAACCTTTAGCCAAGCCCACTGAGCTATCTCCCTGTGAGCACAAACCAAGACCCATAGGACACACGCAGATCAGTGAGGGACAGATCAACTTCATGACCAATCCAGTGGGGGTTGCAGCTGGAACCTTGTGGTCCTAGGCAGCACCAGGTGTTTACTCGTGGAGTGGTTTCACTAGAAATCGGACGGAGCGAACGAACACACACACACCAGTCTCATAAATAAAAACAAATATTTTGTTAATATAAGACTTCAAGTATGTTTTTGATACATGTAAATGTGAGCTGTGATCAGTCTGTCATTCAACAAATAACATAGAATCTGTCTTTAGTCTGTTTTTACTGCCGTCTATTTTGCAAATCACGTGGGTTTCTTTTATAAATTGCTGAGAATGCTGCAGCGCGTTGTATGTGATCAAGGCCATCTGTTGTGGCCGAAACGCGTCAGACATGACTGAGCAAGAGCAATACATTTATGCACTTTATTTTCTGGAGTCCGTGCCCACTTCTTTGAAGTATTTGCATTTGGGATTATATTTATATATCTGCTCCAAGAATTTCTTTAATTTGAAGAAATATCAGCACTCGCGGGGTCGGTAATCAATCGATCTTTATTTCACAAACAAAAGCGTTTCGGAACCAGTCCTTCGTCAGTGTTTACAATTGATGTTATGAAGCGCCATTTTTAAAGTATTTAGTGAAACAAAATCATAGAGACTAAAAGAGGATTATGGTCGCCTCTCTACCAAGCGACATATTTGAGTGGTGTCTTTTACAAATTCTGGTCTCATACCTATATAACAGTTTACTATTTGAACCAATGTTCATACATACCATTATATAACATGCGCAGCCAAATTGATGACATATTACCATTTGTTATTCAAATTAAAAAGCGTCATCATTATTTACAACATTCCGCGCTTGTTGCCACTCTTAACAAAAATCTCGCCGTGGATCGGCATGTGGCAATCTCCAAATGGAGATTGCCCCGGTTCCTCTTTTTATTTGCGCCGTAAATCGGCAAGTCTCTTAATATTAAAACAGCAGATATATTATTTTTAATGATACCTTTTCAATTGTTAGGGACATATTAAATATCTAGATGCACTGCCAATTCTTCCCCGCTGTTAAGCCCATTGGGAGTCCTAGTTTGTAAATCGATTATGTATCGCGACTCCAATCTCCGTAATTTCAGTACCCTGTCTCCCCCTCTGATGCTCGTCGGGACATGGTCAAGGCTAAAAAATTGTAATATGCGTGCCATAGCGAAGAAGGATTTGAATTATCCTGTCGCTAGGCACTTTGTCATTAAACACAGAAGTAAGTGCGTATGTAGTAACTGGTATTGGTGTGTCGATGGTTTCGAAAATGGTAGTCTGTATTTTACAGTGGGTGTATCAAAGGTTATATTAGAGTGTGAGGAGGTGCATCAGATTTTCACGTGGATGATGTCATCAGTGATGTCATCAGTGATGTCACTGACCATGTCATGAATGATGTAATATGTGACATCAGCAGTGCATTGCGGGGGCGCGAGTTATACTTAGCTGAACTAACTAGAACGGGGGAATTTCTATGGTTTTATACGAGTGAAATGTCCAACTAACTATAACATCCCTGAAACCTATAGTTTTTTCAGTGAATTTCTAAGGTTTTTTAAATGCTAATTTCTAACTATAACGTGCCTGAAACCTATGGTTTTTTCAGTGAATTTCAAAGGTTTTTTAAATGCTAATTTCTATCTATAACATAGCAGTCGCGTTTGCAGAGTGGTGGAGAAAGGTGAGCGTGGACTTCAAACACCATTTAGCAATCCCACTGTGTGGGATTTAGCGGACGTAACAGGAGGGATAGTTAGCCCCCAACATCAATCTTGGTGGCCAACTACCCCTTTTATTACTTCCAGTAAATCCCACACAGCAGAATTGCTAACTTGTTATATCAGGCCCCACCCCCTCCTTGCAGCACTCTGCAAACGCGCCCGCTAGTGCGTTCTACGTTGGGGGATTAAGTCCCCTCCAATCCTGAGGGTCCCTGGGGGCCAACTAGCCCACCATTTACCTTCAATTTGCACCACAGAGCTGCGTTGCAGAGAGGTGGTCTGAGGCCACGCCCCTTTTTACACCTCTCTGCAACACAGCTCTGTGCATAGTTGTCCCCCAGGAACCCTCAGGATTGAAGGGGACTTAATCCCCCAAGTTACTACGCGCTAGGGGGCTCATTTGCACACTTGCCATATCAGGCCCCGCCCCCTCCCTGCACCACTGTGCAAACGCGCCCCCTGGCGCGTTGTAAGTTGGGGAATTAATTCCCCTTCAATCCTGAGGGTCCCTGGGGGCCAACTAGCCCACCATGTACCTTCAATTTGCGCCACAGAGCTGCGTTGCAGAGAGGTGGTCTGAGGCCACGCCCCTTTTTACTCCTCTCTGCAACGCAGCTCTGTGGCGCAAACTGAAGGTACCTGGTGGGCTAGTTGGCCCCTAGGGACCCTCAGGATTCAAGGGGACTTAATCCCCCAAGTTACAACGCGCCAGGGGGCCCATTTGCACACTTGCCATATCAAATGACATCACTGATGACATCACTGATGACATCATCCAGTGACTGTTTCTGTAAAGTTTAAATATGTTTTATATATATGCCAAGGTGTATTGAAGAATGAGTGGGTGTATAAGTCTCTGGATGAAGGTTTTAGTAGGTGTGTGACTGACTGTATAAGTGAGTGATTAAATGTGTCTTACTGAATACATGCGTTAGTGACTAAACTGTCTGAATGTGTGCATCAGTATGTCTGTTGTTGTGTAAGCTGCTGCATGTGTTGGTCAGTAGCTACATGAGTGTCTATATGGGTTATTGATTGGTTGCCTGAGTATTTGTATGGGAGACTGAGTGTGTGTGTGTGTGTGTGTGGGTGGGTGGGAGGTGTGTGACTGTGCATAGATGTTTGAGTGGTTGATTCACTGGATGTATGGGTTCAAGATTGCATGTGGAAACAGCTGTATGGGTGGGTGAGTGTGTGTTGGTGAGAGATTGGATGTCTCAGTGGTACATGTCCAAGTAACTACATATGTAAAAGGCAGTGTATGTGAGAGTTGGAGTATATAAATGACTATATGTGAGAGTCGGTGATTGTGAGTGGCTGTATGGATGAGTGTGTACTTGTCTCAGTGATTGTATAAGAGTAAGTATGTGTTAGCATATGTTTGAAAAAGTGAGGTGGTGTGTGTATAACTGTATAGCTGAGGAAATGGGAGTGTGATTGATTCTTTGCCTGACTGACTAGGTGTATGAGTAACTCCATGGGTGAGTGGCGGTGTGTGAGTGTCTGTATAGGTGTATGAGTGCATATGATAGTGTTGTATTGATGAGTGACTGTATGTATAAGTGATTGTATGGGTAAATGAGTGGATGTGTGTGTGTGTAGACCTAGGAATCAGTGAGTGCGTATGTAGTAACTGGTATTGGTGTGTCGATGGTTTCGAAAATGGTAGTCTGTATTTTACAGTGGGTGTATCAAAGGTTATATTAGAGTGTGAGGAGGTGCATCAGATTTTCACGTGGATGATGTCATCAGTGATGTCACTGACCATGTCATGAATGATGTAATACGTGACATCATCAGCAGTGCATTGCGGGGGCGCGAGTTATACTTGGCTGAACTAACTATAACGGGGGAATTTCTATGGTTTTATACGAGTGAAATGTCCAACTAACTATAACATCCCTGAAACCTATGGTTTTTTCAGTGAATATATATATATATATATATTCACTGAAAAAACCATAGGTTTTAGGGACAGTTATAGTTACTTGGACATTGCACTCGTACAAAACCCGTGAAATTCCCCCGTTATAGTTAGTTCAGCTAACTATAACTCGCGCCCCCGCAATGCACTGCTGATGACGTCACATATTACATCACTCATGACATGGTCAGTGACATCACTGATGACATCACTGATGACATCTCAAATGGCATCACTGATGACATCACTGATGACATCATCCAGTGACTGTTTCTGTAAAGTTTAAATATTTTTAATATATATAGGAAAAGACGTATTGAAGAATGAGTGGGTGTGTAAGTGTCTGTATGGATGATTTAGTAGGTGCGTGACTGACTCTATAAGTGAGTGATTTAACGTATCTTACTGAATGCATGGGTTAGTGACTAAACTGGGTGAATGTCTGTATCCGTCTGTCTGTTGCTGTGTAAGTGGCTGCATGTGTTTGTGAATAGCTAAATGAGTGTCTATATGAGTTATTGAATGCTTGTCTGAGTATCTGTATGGGTGCCTGAGTGTTTGTGTGGGAGGGGTGTGTGCAACTCTGTGCATAGATGTGTGAGTGGGTGATTCACTGGGTGGATGGTTTCAAGAGTGCATCTGTGATAGACTGTATGGGTGGGTAAGTGTGTGTAAGAGTGTGTTAGTGAGTGAATGTATGTCCCAGTGGTACATGTGTGAGTAACTACATATGTGAAAGGCAGTATATAAGTGTGTTGGAGTATATAAATAGCTATAAGCAAGAGTGAGTGATTGTGATAGTGGCTGTATGGATGAGTGTGTGCTTGTATCAGTGATTGTATAAGAGCGTAACAATGTGCTACTATTTGTATGAGTAAGTGAGCTGGTGTGTGTATAACTGTTTAGGTGAGTAAATGGCAGTGTGTTTAATTATTTGCATGACTGACTAGGTGTGTGAGTACCTCTATGGATGAGTGGCGTTGTTTGAGTGTCTATATAGGAGTAAGAGTGCATATGATAGTCCTGTACTGAGTGACCGTAAGTATGAGTGACTGTACGGGTGAGTGAGTGGATGTGTGTGTGTAGACCTAAGAATCAGTGAGTGGGTATGTAGTTATTGGTGTTGGAGTGTCTATGGTTTTGCGAATGGCAGTCTGTAATTTAGAGTGGGTGTATCAAAGATTATATTAGGGTGTGAGGAGGTGCATCAGATTATCACGTGGATGATGTCATCAGTGATGTCATTTGAGATGTCATCAGTGATGTCACTGACCATGTCATGAGTGATGTAATATGTGACGTCATCAGCAGTGCATTGCGGGCGCGAGTTATAGTTAGCTGAACTAACTATAACGGGGGAATTTCCACGGGTTTTGTACGAGTGCAATGTCCAAGTAACTATAACTGTCCCTAAAACCTATGGTTTTTTCAGTGAATTTCAAAGGTTTTTTAAATGCTAATTTGTAACTATAACGTGTCTGAAACCTATGGTTTTTTCAGTGAATTTCAAAGGTTTTTTAAATGCTAATTTGTAACTATAACGTGTCTGAAACCTATGGTTTTTTCAGTGAATTTCAAAGGTTTTTTAAATGCTAATTTCTAACTATAACGTGCCTGATACCTACGGTTTTTTCAGTGAATTTCAAAGGTTTTGTAAATGACAATTTTTAAATGTATTAATTGTTATATTAATTTTTTTCATACTGATTTACTACATTTTTAGAAACAATTTTTTTTTACATATTTTCTTTTTTAAATTACATTGTAATTACATTATACATTACAAAAAATACTTTCTCAGAATGAATTACTTTAGTTTAAATACTTTGCACATAGGCAATAGACTTTTAAGTACAGTAGTTACAGTTGTTGCAATGGGCAACACATTTTCAAACACAATGCAACATTCAGCTCAATGTGAATTTCTAGTTAAATGCAATTAGTTACTTTATGGATTACTTTTTCTAACCACAGGACTGGATCCTAGATTCAGTCCTGGTACATCTCCTGTAAACAGTTGAGTAAAAGCGTTTTGGTTACAGTCGTTATTTTTAAGGAATATTATTGTATTTTAAAAGTTGACACTTAGAAACTTTTTCTCATAGAATCACCAATGTTATCCTATGGAAGGAAATTCACTTAGCAGGTAAAAACTGTTATCGTTACTTTTTCTTACTCAGTGTTGGATCCTGGATCCAGCACTGGTGCATCTCCTGTAAACAGTTGAAAGAATGCGTTTAAGTCATACAGGCGATTTTTAAGGAATATTTGTAGTTTGTAAAAATCAACACTTTGAAACTTTTTGCTGAAAACCAGACAATGGATTCCTATGGAAGAAAATATAAGTTACTGGTAAGTACGGTTAAAATTACTTTTCAGGGTCAGTGCTGGGCTAAAAGATGCAGCACTTGGTTCTCTCCTGATAACAGGTGAGTAAATTGGTATTCGTACTTTGGTTGATTTTAGAGGAATATTATAAAGTTCAAAAACTCCACACTTAGAAGAATTTCCAAGTGAAACCAGTCAATGTTAGCCTATGAAGGTAATTCAAGTTACCGGTAAGTACGGTTAAAATTACTTTTCAGGACCAGTACTGGGCTGAAAGATGCAGCACTGAGGTCTCTCCTGATAACAGGTGAGTAAATCAGAATTCGTATTTCGGCTGATTTTAGAGGAATATTTGTATGTTTCAAAAATCAACACTTAGAAACTTTTTCAGCAAAAAGCAGGCAATGATATCCTATGGAAGGAAATTCAAGTTACTGGTAAGTACGGTTAAAATTACTTTTGAGGATCAGTACTGGGCTGAAAGATGCAGCACTGAGGTCTCTCCTGATAACAGGTGAGTAAATCGGAATTCGTATTTCGGCTGATTTTAGAGGAATATTTTAAAGTTCCAAAACTCCACACTTAGAAGAATTTCCAAGTGAAACCAGTCAATGTTAGCCTATGGAAGGAAATTCAAGTTACTGGTAAGTACGGTTAAAATTACTTTTCAGGACCAGTACTGGGCTGAAAGATGCAGCACTGAGGTCTCTCCTGATAACAGGTGAGTAAATCGGAATTCGTATTTCGGCTGATTTTAGAGGAATATTTGCACAATGGTGAAGGGAGGGGGCGGGGCCTGAGGTGACATCTGTGCAAACGCGCCCCGTGGCGCGTTTTAAGGTGGGGGATTAAGTCCCCTTGAATCCTGAGGGTCCCTAGGGGCCAACTAGCCCACCAGGAACCTCCAATATGCGCCAGGGGCTGCGTTGCAGAGACGTGTAGAGAGGCCACACCCTTTTTACACCTCTCTGCAACGCAGCTCTGTGGCGCTTTCTGGATGTACCTGTTGGGCTAGTTGGCCCCCAGGGACCCTCAGGATTGAAGGGATTTAATTCCCCATCTTAAAACGCGCCACGGGGCCTGTTTGCACACATGTCACCTGAAGCCCCGCCCCTCCCTTCACCACTGTGCAAACGCGCCCTGTGGCGCGTTTTAAGTTGGGGGATTAAGTCACCTTGAATCCTGAGGGTCCCCGGAGTCCAACTAGCCCACCATATACCTCCAAAAGCGCCACAGAGCTGCGTTGCAGAGAGGTGTAAAAGGGGTGTGGCCTCTCTACACGTCTCTGCAACGCAGCCCCCTGGCGCATATTGGAGGTTCCTGGTGGGCTAGTTGGCCCCAGGGACCCCCAGTATTCAAGGGGAATTCGTTCCCCTCTGCAAACGCGCCAGGGGGCGCGTTTGCAGAGTGGTGAAGGAAGGGGGCGGGGCCTGCGGGCCCGATCGTTTTTTGTCCTCTGAAGGGGGGCTGTGTGGCCCCCTTCCTTTTTCCTGTTTTTAGGCCCGGGGACCCCATCCCCCGGGGCCTGGCCTCTCGTTGGGGACTGTGGGGGGTCCCCAATCCCCCACAGTCCCGCCGGCTCCCCACGTCCCTTGGGAGCCGGCATTGCTGTTCCACATGGGGAGCAGCTAACATGCTGCTCCCCATGTGGAAAGCAATCGGCTTTGGATATTGGAAGAGAGAGCAGGTTTCCTGCTCTCTCTTCCAATATCCAAGCAAGTTTGCAATGACAGGACGGGAGCCGCGAGGCTCCCGTCCTGTCATTGCAAACAGCAGTGTCCCGGGGGTAGGCACCCGGGACACTGCAGGAGCCGGCCCTGGGGGTGGCGGTCCCCAGGGCCATCAAGGGCTCCAGGAGGGGCCGCGCGGCCCCCCTCCTACATCAGCACAGCCCCGGGGAGGTGGTGGTCCCCGGGGCTTCGGGGGTCCAAAACGGACCCCCATTTTAATTTGTTAGTGCCCCGGGGAGGTGGCGGTCCCCGGGGCGTGTGGAGGGGGTTGGAGCCCCCCCACACAGGTTGTTTAATTTTTTTTTAAAAAGCCCCGGGGAGGTGGTGGTCCCGGGGCTGCGGGAGGCTCAGAGCCCTCCCGCACCATTTTAAAAGAAAGCCCCGGGGGTGGCGGTCCCTGGGCTTGGGGGCCCTCTGAGGCCCCCACACATAAAATTAAACCCCCACCATGCCCCCGGGACTTGGGCCACCCGGGGGCAAAATACATCGAGCGCGGGAGACCGCGCTCGATTTTTTTTCCGGCAGGATTTGCGCACCCTGAGCGCATCCTGCCGATTTTTAAAAAAAAAAATTTTTTTTTTTGCCCAGGGGGTCCTTGTGGGACCCCCTGAGCAAACCTAGGGGGTCAGGGTGTTTCTACCCTGCCCCCTTTGTGCGCTTTGCGCACTTGTTTCTGTCCCTCGGTTCTACCGAGGGACAAAATGAGAACCGAGGGACAAAATGGCTGCCAACATTTCCTGAATCGGAATGTTGACAGCCAGCTGACAGCCAATTAACATGCAGCTCGTGATCGGGACGGTGCGCTCAGGGTGCGCGAATCCTCCGTGCCCATAGATATATATGTACTTTTACTTTTGATTTTCTCAGCAACTACTGAACGGATTTACACCATTTAACAAAAAGGGTTCTTTCTGAACCAAGAACTACCTCTTTGCCAAATTTGGTGTAATTCCGTTCAGCAGTTCGGGCTGTAGCCGTGTCTAAAGTTTCCTATGGAAAATTGCATGGGGAAAACACGTTTTGGGACCCCCTTTTTCTCGGCCCCCGCTTGACGAATCCCCCGAGACTTTCAGGGTAGGAGCGGACCGGAGCGCCCCACAAAGTTTGAAAATTTTGCGAAGATACGTCAACCGGCAAGAGAGTTATTTCAAATAGAATGTCGCGGATTTCCTATGGATAATAGGTTGTAACTATAACTATCTACTGGCGACCGCCAGTAGATTATATATATATATATATATATATATATATATATATATATATATATATATATATATATATATATATATATATATATATATATATATATATATATATATATATATATATATGCAGCATGGCTCGCCAACTCCAACGTGGCCATCCTAAAACTTAGTCCTGCTGCTTGCAGAGAGAACACTTAGCGGCACGGGTCTCGCGTCGGAGGCAGGATTTTATTTGACATGACACTCAAAGGTGTACAAGAGACCGGCTAAGAATATCGTGAGCAACCTGGAACTCATAATACACTCCTGTCCACCTAATGCCCTCTAATATCACATAACCCGTAGATAGCTTTAAATGGCTTATGCAGATACCCGGGCAGAGGCGGATTGAGCCTGCGGAGGAAATCCGAGCAAGGTAAGTAGACCTTGGATAAAGGACGTCAGAAGGGAGAGTCGCAGACAGGACAGTGTACCTGAGAAGACCCTAGGCCTCTGGCAGAGTCACTGATGGGCTTAAGTGCTAGGGCACAGCCAATCCATAGCTGCCAAGTTCCGCAGGTCCATAAAGGATGAGCTGCTCCAGTCCAGTCCAGGTGTTTTTTTCCTTGGGATTCTGGGACTTATAGTCCTGGTTATATAATGGAATAAACAACACTACAAGCCCCAGAAGTCAAAATAAAAACTACTGTAGCAGCTCATCACGCATGATCCTGGAAAAAGTTGCAGGCCTGCAGACACCAATAGACAACTGTGCGCAGGCCAGTACCTTCTGAAAAGTCTGTCCGGTGGGGCTCACAGACAGTCCGGAGCTTCTTAATAGGCCGGTGCCTTTGAAAGTCCATTCAGGTTAGGTCAGAGTCCGTATCACATTCCATTGCTGACAGACTAGTGCCTCCATTAAGGGCACAAGTGCTGAGCAGAGCCAGTGCACATGTTTCCCCACCAAGAGGTAGGCACCTCCGAAAAGGTCAGTATGACTGGGGAAAAATATGTCTCCTTAGATATTACCCAAAAAGCTTGTGCCTGGGAAATAGCAAAGTTATGACACCCCCTTGCGTGGCCTCTCAGATTAAATTGTCAATTACAATGCACTAAGCTGCTTTTGCAGTGAGCACTGCACTCTTTAGGCACATATGCAACTGGGGTGACCTTGCAAACTTGATCAAACACACAATATACTTAAGATTTGCCAATAAACAAGACTTGCACATGAAAAGATACCACCAGATTTTTCAACTCCACTTTTTAAAGTCTGGCCTATGATAAAGCTTGAGCAGTCTTGCAAAAAATAAATAAAATAATCATGCATAATATACTTACGTGTAGGAGCTTTTGGTCAATGGTCTTCATTCATTGGTCTGTTAAATTGTATATCACACATTGCTTCTGCCCACCGCCGCCACGTACAGCATGTGTCAATCTGTCAACCTGATCAAGCCACTGGCTCCCGTCTGCGTGAGTGATGGCATTTTGTTTGTGCACAATGTAATGCTCCATACAGTAAATGGTGCATTTCAGTGCCAGGAGTTGTTGGCCACCGTTTTTTTAAAATTACATTTTAAATGTATTACTTTTTTTGCAACGACTGGTAGCTCCCGCACACTGCTACCAGGCCTCTTGCTTGTCTTGATGTGCAAGGCATCCCCAATGTTTTTATTATTTTACAGTTCCAAAATATATTTGCCATCTTGGAGAATGGTAAACCAATGTTAAAGTACTCAAAAAACATCCCAAGAAGCCACCCTCATGCATGCATGCGAGTGCACAGGCGGACCTATTTGAATGATTTTGGTTTTTGCCATAAAGTATTAAAAAACAAAAAAAGATTCAAAGAAGGCTGCCTGTGTGTGTGTGTGTGTGTGTATGAGTCTGGACACATGAGTATATCATATCATATAAACTAATCACAAAAGATAGCATATTATGTTACTGGTTATTTGTCTAGAGCATCATTCACCCATTACTTGGCTGCATTCCAGAGCCACATTTGGAGTAGATGTGTGACTTGGAGGGTGTGGGTAATCTTAATGGAGGTGTTCCAAGTGGGCAGAAGGGGAATGGACTTTGCGACATTTCAACATGACCCTTGTGAGTCATGAAAGCCTACTCACAAAACGGTTTGATTCCAAAAGCATGGCCACACCTTTTGACTTTACCAATGCCTGTTTAAGAGGTATTTTGTTTTCCTGCGGCTTTCACGCCTTCCACTTGGGCGATCTCTTATTTGCCTCTCTATGTCCTTCCCTTTGAAGAGCGCGTCTTTACAAAGATTCCTCACCCATTTCAATGGCATCACTAAGTATCTGCTGTTTTATCTTCAGAGAGCAGACAAGGCTCACTTTAAAGTGCCTATAAAGAAAACCGGATCATTCATTCATTATATTATATTAAAAAGATTCCAGTCTCCGCTCTGGCTTAAAGTTGCAGCGCTTAAAGTGTGTGCACGTTTTTTTTTTTTATTGCCCTCCAGGAGGAGTTACTTCAGCATTCTTCTAAGCAACCAGACACTTCCCAGTAAATGTACTGAGTATGGACATGTAGTGCTCGCAAAGAACGCGGGCAGAAAACACAATAAAACGTGTGACTCGCCAAACGACAGGAGAGGCTGGGTTAGCCAGGATAAAGCTAGAGACTAAGGTGAGTTAAAACGGGCGGCCCTGGCTGCAGTGCAGGTAGATTCTGTTGTCATCCGCTGTAAATATATGTTCCAGACTGCACTGGGAGAGCACCTAACAGGGCAGCCATTTTGGATTTTAAGGGGAGCCATGGCCCAGGTTTGGACTTTGGGAAGTTTCTGGTTCTTATGCTCGGGGTACTGGACGGGACTCTCACTGGCAGAAGGCCAGACTTAGTACACAGCACCTACATCTGGATCCACTCACCCTTTCTTCCCGTTCATTTTTTCTGTTGGACGCCATGTTTCAAAGGGAAGCGGAGGCATGATGTAACGAAAAGCTAATCCCCCAACCCCAGGATGCAACAGTGCAGCTATTAAACTGGTATAGGAAAAGAGAGTCGGTTACTTACTGTTCAGAAACCAGGTGGAATAAATGAAAGCAACATGTCGAACTGCTACGGCTCCCGGTCACTCCTCATGGTTGAATGTCCTGGAGATGTACGAGTCTCAGTGGGACTAACAACGAGGTTTCTCTAAACCATGGATACTCGCAAACATTTGCCCAGGGGCCACAAAGTACAGTCTGTGGTGTCACCGAGGGCCGCACTGATGCCAGTAGGGTGGCGGTAGGGGGTCTGGGTGGGTCAGGGATGGTTTAAGGAGGTCTAAAGAAGTGTTAAATATAGGGGCAAGCATTTATTTGCAGGTTAATAAATGCTAGCCCGTTTTATTTAAAAACATTTCTGAATATTAGTGCTTAGCAACTTAGCAGCAGCTTGTGCTGCTCTTCACCAAGGGGGCCGCAAGTGGCCCCCGGGCCGTACTTTGAGTATCACTGCTCTAAACAAACCGATATCAAAAGTAGACACTCAGATGCAAAAATCTGCTGGCTGTCGGCAGTGGTTAATAAACCTACCAAATTACCCTTTTTAAAGGGGTTAGCGGTCACCCGTTTCTGACCCTACTCTCTTTGATGGCCTTTCTTCCAGCACGCAGTGCTTCCAAACTCCCGACATTCTCCTCTACAATTACTTGGCACCCTACTGTGGCTGGCGTCGGTACAGGACAGTCAACAGCCAGGTCCATTGACAGCAGAGTCCGTCCCGTGAATGTTCACACACTACCTTCCCCACCGTCTTGGCAGTGACCACAGGACGCTCCATCCAAAAGAAACACGGCCTGCCGTCCTTACGCTCTTCGGACTTCCAAAACCAACTACAAGACGTGTTTTTCTCTCTTCCAGTAAGATGCTTGGTTTTCATCAGCCTCTGCATACAGTCTGGTCTGCATTTATAGAGGTGAGCGAATCAGAGAATTCTTTTTTTCTGCGAAATTTTAAGGTACTTTTGCATACAACTTTAGAGCAAAATTAGGTTTGCTGGTATCTTGTGTGGCGTTTTTCACACTCTGGGTACTTTACCACTGCTGTCCGGTGCTAAAGTGCAAGTGATTCTTGTGTAAACTGTATTGGTGACTGGTTTATCCATGGTTGGCATATTTGATTTACTGGTAAGTCCTTAGTAAAGTGCACTGGTGTGAACAGGACCTATAATTCAAATGCTACTAGTGGGTCTGCAGCACTGATTGTGCCACCCACATGAGTAGTCCTCCAAACCTGTCTCAGGCCTGTCGCTGCAGTGTCTGTGTGTGCAGTTTTTGAAAATGACATGTCGACATGGCAAGCGCAACCACTTGCAAGGCCCAAACTTTCCAGTTTACTACATGTCAGGCACCCCAAGGAAGGCCCAAGGTAGCCATATGGGCAGGGTGCAGTGTATTTAAAAGGTATTACATGCACTGTGGTGCTTTACATGTTTTGATCGTGAAGTACAGCCGATTTAGTCTTTTCACTATTGCAAGGACTATCTCTCCCATCGGTTATCCTTGGAACTGCCTTGTAACCTCTTACAAGTGTAACTTCCGATTGGGAAGAGATAGAGATTTGGAGTTTGGTGTCCCTGAACTCACAATTATAAAAAAAAAAAAAAAACACCTTTCAGTGAAGATGGTTTTTAAATTGCGTGTTTGAAAATACCACTTTTAGAAAGTGGGCATTTTTCTTCCTTTACCATTCTGTGCCTCTGCCTGCCCGTGGACTCCACGTCTGAGGGAGGGTGACAGTTGGGCTGTTGTGCATTCACTCTAGACGGTCAAATTAAGGGAGCCGAGGTGTGCCCTGCATATCCTAATGGCCCATCACCTGGCTGATGGGTCTTTCTGAGCTATAGTAGTGGGAGGAGTGGTCACTGACACCTGGATACGGCTGAGCCTGTCCTCGAGCAAAGAAGCTGTCTCTACTACCACCCCCAAAAGTGCATCTCAGCCAGGGCAGGGAAAAGCAGGGTCTTGTGCACTATGAAGACTTTCCTTTGAAGTTTGCCTACTTAAAAGGAAGAGACTGGTATAAGTACTGGAGCGGTGACAACATAACTTTGGAACACTTCTGAACTAAGAGGACATTCTGCCAGCAAGAAGAGCTGGATGCTGTAGGAGGGACTGACACTCTGCTTGTTGCTTTGTTGAACTGGCCTGCTGCTTGCTGCTTCTGTCCTGGGAGTGAAAGGACTGGACTTTGTTTTCAACATCCTGCATCCAAGGTTCCCCAAGGGTTTGTGCGTGCTTGCCAAGTTCTTCATGGACGTTGACCAGCAGTAAGGAACCAAGACCGTATGTCCGGATACCGACGCATCACCTCCCCTGACAGTAAGGAACCAATGCATCATCTCCCCTGCAGTAAGGAACCAATGCATCACCTCTCCTGGCAGTAAAGAACAGATGCCTCACCTCCCCTGGGAGTAAGGAACAGACGCATTGATTGGCTTTTCCGGCGCCTCACCTCCCCAGCGCCTGTTTCAGTCTTTGATTTTAACTCATCCCAGGTACTTTGTGCTAAAAGAAACGCATCCATAGGTCTCTATGGACTGAACTTCTTCTACCTTTAAAAAGCGGTATCTTTACTTGTGTATGTTAGATTTTTGTTGTTTTGTTTCTTGTTTTATTCAGATAAATATTGGCTAGTTTTCTAAACTGGTGTGGTGTTGTTTTGTAGTGTTTCCACTGTATGTACAAAAGCTTTACACATTGCCTTTGAGACAAGCCTGACTGCTGGTGTCAAGCTACCAAGGGGCTGAGCAGGGTATCTTGGGTGTGTAATCCCCTTACACCGACTAGAGTGAGGGTCCCTACTTGGCAGTGGTTTGCACCCTGTCCAACGACCTACCTCAATCTCGAACAGCTACAATTCAATCTGGCCACTTAATGGTGCTGCATTAAATTGATCTTGCTATGCACATTAAAATTGAGCTGCTGTAGATATCCTTGTTTTTACACCTTTAAAGCAATCATAGAATGTCTACCCATATTAAACTTGAAAATTGATTTTGATAATTGCAACATGATAGATAATCAATCTAAAAAGAAGGTGAAGATTACAACCAGTGGCTTGGTTATCAGATACCATTTAAGAGAATTGAATGGTAAGCAGCATCATTAAATGGGTACCATGAGATATACAAGGGTGAGCCCTGCCTTCTGCAGTAGGGGTTGCTGTAGCATCCAGTAACAAGCATTTGCAATGCAATAGGTCTCGCAATTGCGAGATTTTGAGCTATTGGCATTGTAAATGACAATGCCTTTTATTTATGTGTTTAAAAAACCTACAATAATAAAAGGCATTGTCATTTACAATACCAATAGGTCAAAGTTTATAAAATGCGAGACCTGTTGTATTGCAAATGCTTGTTTTCAAGCGCCCCATAAAGCATTTTCACGCTAATAGAGGCCACGCCCCTTTGTTTGGATGAGGGCGTCTAAAGAAAGGTCCGCTGCCGCTGTTAAAGGAAGGGTCGCTGTGATCTGTACTGGGAATATTTTCCGAGCTATGGAGTTGCAGAAATGTTTTGCAAATACGAAAAGAAATCTGATTGAACTGCATGTAACTTTTCTGGTTACTTATTTTAGATTCTAAAATGTGCTTCTGTGTAAAAAACATTACATGGATGGGGGGTTGGTTGAAGGTGATCTAATGTGTCATGTAAGTGTTAGTAAAAACATGGGGCACTGCATAGTGTCAACTATATTTAATGTACTCCCTGATAAAACA